>JAVJIF010014528.1:0-110233 GCA_038442645.1 Agave tequilana | reverse complement strand
TCACAAAGATCTCAAATACAATGGAGTACCCAACTCCTACAATCTCAGTACAAGTAATTTTCTTGGTAGTCAAAAGACCACAAACTCTCTCTTCAAATATCTCTTCCCTTACAAAGGTCCTTAGAGAATTTTGAGTAGGAATGAAGCTCTTGTTGTAAGTGAAGAAAAGAGAATTAAATCAGAGAGTATTTGAAAACCTTCAGAAAATCAGTGAGAAATTCAGCACAAAAAACCAAGAAACAAGTCTCTTTTGAAAGCCTTAAACTTTTGAATTTTCTAGCAAAAATTGTTGTAAAAAAATCTCTCTCCAAACACCCCTATTTATAGGTGAGGGCTAGGGTTTAGGGATAAATATAATTACTGATGTTTATGAGGTAATTAAATCAAATATATCCTTAAACGAATTTTTAAAAACAAAGACAAAAATAAACAGCTCATTTAAAATCTGCCCGTTACTGTTCAAACGGCTAGCTCGGTCGACCGGTGCGGTCGACCGCTAGTTCAAAATTCCGACCGTTATAGGCTAGCGGTCGACCGACCCGGTCGACTGAGAAAACCTGTGAGCAAAAAACCATATATCGGTCGACCGCCCCGGTCGACTGGCAGACATGCACACTGATACGTGCATCTGCCAGAACTGCGGTCGACTGGTCCGGGACCAGACCGGACCAGACTGACAAGACTCGGTCGACTGTCCCGGTCGACCGGATCAGGTCAAAAATCATTTTTGGAAAAGAAAATAAAGAGGATTTGATTTTAACAAAAATACTTTTGAACAGGGAATAGAATTAAACATAAAGAGTATTTGTAGCAAAAACTTGTATGCAAAATATTTTTGTATAATTTATAAGAAATTATTTTGGAATGAGCATGTGCGCAAAAACGTGTGTGATAGAGCTTCAAACCTATCCACTATTCTTTAACATATTATAAACTGAAAAAAATTACATGAAGACTTCTTGTGCTATCTTCAAGTCTTTGAGCCATCCAATGCCTTGCTAGTGCCTTCTCTTCTATGATCCTTCTTTGATGTGCAATTTGCCTTCCTTGCTTTGTGGAACTTAGAAGTTCTTGCAATAGCTAAGCGAATGGTCTCTAAACATGGTACAAAACCTGAAACTCATCTTATCAACTTATTAGTACCAAATAGCTCATATTTGGTTTGTCTCATCAAAACCAAAAACAAGTGGAGGTGTAACCTCTTGGGCCAACAATCTCCCCCTTTTGATGATGACAAAACAAATAGGCTATTAACAAAAATATAGGGAGGAGAAAACTCCCCTCAAATTATGCTATACTTAAAACACAAGAATATGCTCTAGATACAATAATTGAAATGATGCACCATTATTGAAACCAATTAAAACAATATATAAAACACAAAAAATTGCTCTTGATACCAAAAATACCAAAAAAAATTGCTCTTGCTCCTTGATACCAATTTAAACTAAAACAACTAAAACACACAAGAATTCATAAAACCAAAACATATAATTCATAAAACTTATTTTTGTCCATGTAAACTTATTCTCCCCCTTTTGTCATACATCAAAAGGGTTATGAAAAACATGTCTATTCAATAATACAAACATTAAGTCTCCACAAATAAACGAAAATCTAGCAAATCAAGAGGTTTAGTGAAAATATCGGCTAGTTGTAAATCCGTGAAAACATAATCAATATCTATATCACCTTCTCAAATGATCTCTAAGAAAGTGATATCTAATCTCAATGTGATTGGTCTTACTATGTTGATTTGCATTTTTGGTCATGTGTATAGTACTAGTATTATACAAAAATATTTTTATATGATCAAGTGCAAATCAAAATCAAGGAGAGTATGTTTCATCCAAAGGACTTGTGCACAACAAGCCCCGCGGCAACATACTCCCCCGCCTCGGCGGTTGAGAGAGCTACGGAATTTTGTTTCCTAGAGGACCATGAAACCAGACATTACCAAGAAATTGACATGTCCCACTAGTACTCTTTCTATCTACTCTACAACCCGCATAGTCGGCATCCGAATAACTAGTCATTGAAAAATCTATAGTTTTCGGATACCAAAGACTCATTCCAATAGTGCCCTAATATAACGAATAATGCGTTTTACCGCAATAAGATGAGACTCTTTAGGACACGATTGAAATCTAGCACAAAGACACACACTAAACATGATATCCGCCTACTTGCCGTCAAATATAAAAGACTTCCTATCATGCTTCTATATAATTTATATCAACATTTTTACCTTGTTCGTCCTTATCAAGCTTGGTTGTAGTTGCCATTGGAGTGTTGCAAGCCTTTGATCCTTCAAGCCCAAACTTCTTTACTAGCTCCTTTGCGTACTTGGCTTGGTTATGAAGGTTCCGTCTTGCAATTGCTTGATTTGGAGTCCAAGGAAGAAATTGAGCTCACCCATAGAAGACATTTCAAATTCTAGTTGCATGACCTTCTCAAAATCCTTGCATAAAACTCATTAGTAGATTCAAAAATTATATCATCAACATAAATTTGCACAATTAAAATGTCATTATCAACATGCTTAGTAAAAAGAGTTGTGTCTACTTTGCCTTTAATAAATCATTTGAAACGAGAAAACTAGAAAGCCTTTCATACCAAGCTCTTGGAGCTTGTTTCAATCCATACAAAGCTTTATCAAGTTTAAAAACAAAATCGGGATGAACATGATCAATAAACCCGGGAGGTTGAGAAACATAAACTTCTTCATTAATAAAACATTCAAAAATGCACTTTTCACATCCATTTGAAAAAGTTTAAAATTTTTAAAACATGCAAAAGCTAGTGTCATCCGTATGGCTTCAAGCCGTGCTACGGGTGTAAAAGGTCTCCTCAAAGTCAATTCCCTCAACTTGAGTGTAACCTTTGGGCCACTAACCTAGCTTTATTCCTAATGACATTTCCGGACTCATCCATCTTGTTTCTAAAGATCCACTTAGTACCAATTATTGGTCTATCGTGGGGCTTAGGAACAAGGTGCCAAACTTGGTTGCGCTCAAATTGATTGAGTCCTCTTGCATGCAAGCAACCAATATGGGTCCGTCTCGGCTTCGAGAATGCCTTTGGGTTCAAAATGAGAAATGAAAGCAAAGTTACCACATAAGTCATGGAGTTTGGAGCGCGTTGTGACTCCTTTAGATGCATCACCCAAGATGAGCTCCTTAGGATGATTTGTAGCGTATCTCCAAGCTTTAGGAAGCGGTTGAGTGCTTTCCTCCTTATCTTCTTGAACTTCACCAATAGGGTCTAGCTTTTCTTCTTGAGCGGGGTGAGTCCTTCAAGGATAGTCTCTCCATGTCTTCACCTAATGGTTCTCTCTACAACATTCTCAACAACCACATTAGATTCTTCAAACTTAACATGCATGGATTCTTCAATGGTTTGAGAAGATCTAATGAAAACTCTATATGCTTTGTTAGTAGAGGAATATCCAACAAAGATAGCCTCATAAGCCTTAGCATCAAATTTACCCAAATTATCCTTAGTATTCAAAACAAAACACTTGCATCCAAAAACTTTAAAATATGCAACATTTGGTTTTCTAGAATGATACATTTCAAAAGAAGTTTTTGAAGAATTTTTGCATAAATAAATACGATTCGATATATAGCATGCGGTGTTTACGGCCTCGGCCCATAAATATTGAGGGAGGTCATATTCACTTATCATTGTCCTAGCCATCTCTTGAAGTGTTCTATTTTTCCTTTCTACAACTCCATTTTGTTGTGGAGTTCTAGGACAAGACGTTTCAGCTTATTCCCTTTCATCACAATAAGTCATGAAGAGTTGGTTAACCACCTCTATCACTTCTTATTCTCAAAATCGGAAAACCCTTTTCTTTTCAACTCTTTTTCGAAAAATCTTAAAATGAGAAAAGTTTGATCCTTATTTTGCAAAAAGAAAACCCAAGTAAAACGGGAAAAATCATCAACCAAACAAATGCAAATCTACTTCCATTTAAACTTTTAGTTTTAGTTGGTCCAAAAGATCCATATGAATTAATTCTAAAGGCCTAGTTGACATGATATCCTTGATTGGTTAAAGGAAGACTTGGTTGTTTCCCAAGTTGGCACGCACCACAAATGCGGTCTTTCTCAAAATTCAAGCAAGGTATACCCTTCACCAATTCCTTTGAATTAATCCTAGAAATATGGTCAAAAGATGCATGTCCTAATCTTCTATGCCAAAGCCAAGAATTTTCATCAAAAGCATTCAAGCATTTAGTAGAACAATCTAAATTAAGCATGTCAATAATATAAACATTATTATCACGAAAACCGGTGAAAATACAAACATCGGATTTAACATCAAAAATCTTGCAAGAAGTATCATCAAAAACAACTTTAAGTCCACGATCACAAAATTGACTAATGCTAAGCAAATTATGTTTTAAACCATCTACTAAAACAACATTCTCAATAATAGGAGATGCCCAATTTGAATGTTACCTATACCGATGATAGTTCCTTTGGAGTCATCCCCGAAGGTGACGGTGCCACCTTCCATGTACCTTGATAGGGTTGTGAAGTTGTTGATGTCCCATGTCATGTGTCTGAACAACTACTATCAAGGTACCACCGCTCCCTACGTCTTGGAGCTTTGGTGTGTACCTACATCAAACAATTTAAGACTTGATTTTGCTACCCACATTTTCTTGGTCCTCTAGGGTAGTGTCATGAACCCAAACAAGATTATTTGTTATATTTAGTGATCATAGCAAAACTTAGCTAAATGTCCATTTTTACCACAATATGTGCATCTATACACTCTACCATATTTAAAACATAGTGAGTGTGTGATTTGTGAGCATGAGAAACTTTAGCATGAGTGGTGTGAACATGAGAATTCTTAGCTTGTGAAGTGTTAGCATGTGAAGTGTGCTTTTTAGAAAACATGTTCTCAAGTTTCTTAGTATTGAAAGTACAATCATTTAAAACTTTTTCGAAATCATTCATTTTGGATTTAAAAGAAGAATTTCTTTTTCATCAATAATAGGAGATTTGCCTTACAAGTACTCTTGTAGGCACAAAATTCTTTTTGCATGGAAATGAAATTAGAAGAAACATCATCTTTTTCTTTAGAGACAATGGCAAGTTGATTCTTAAGAAAAGCAACTTCCTTTTGTAATTTTAAGCATTCAAGTTTCTTATTATCATAAGTTTCAGAAAATTCTACAAAGGCATGAACTAGAACTTCCTTACTTAGTTCATCATCTTCATCATCAAGGGATTAAGGGGTTACCTTAGGTGTGTTTGCCATGAAACACATATTAGCTTGATCCACCTCCTCTTCGGATCACTTCCGAATCCCATGTTGCTTTGTATGCTTTCTTTTCCTCCGGCTTCTTTGGCTTGAAGGAGGAAGTCATCTTCTTCTTGAACTCCGGACAATCCGCCATGATATGTCCGGGTTTGCGGCAATTATAGCAAATGATCCTCCGCTCCTCTTTGCCTTCGAATTTTCTCCGGAAGTTGAACTTGTTCTTTCGGTACAACCTCTTGACATTCCGCACAAGTAGAGTTAGCTCCTCATCTTCTTCTTCGTCTTCATCATCGTCATCATTGGTGGATGAAGTCTTGAAGGCTATGGATTTCTTCTTTGAAGTAGTGGCTTCTTCTCTTGCCTTCTTCTCCATCTCATGGGTCTTTAGGTTCCCAATGAGACTAATGATGTCCATCTCGTCCTTGTCGTTCAACTCCTTTAAGGTGGTGGCCTTGATCTCCCATGAAGAAGGAAGCGCCCGAATCACTTTCCGTACCTTTTGATCGTTGGAGATGTCATCACCTAAGGAAGAAAGACCATTAGTGATTTTAGTGAAACGAGTAATCATGCTATCAATTGATTCTTCATCAAGCATTTTGAATGATTCATATTGGGACCTCAAGAGATCTATCTTAGCTCTCTTGACTTTGAAGTCCCTTCGTGTTGACCAATAAATGTTGCCAAATCTCATAGGCGGATTGGCAATGAATTACCCGTGTAAGGTCATCCTCATTCAAGGCGGTTAATAGGGAGTTTTGGGCTTTGGAGTTAGCCTCATATTCTCTAAAGTTGAAGTCGGTCCAGTGCTCTCATCACTATCGGGTGCTACATAGGTTTAGTCAAGGACTTGGCCACTAAGCTACCCAAAGATTGCAAAAATATAGTCATCCTAACCTTCCAAATTGGGAAATTAAGTCCATCAAATTTAGGAGGGGTTTTGATGTTATCGGCCATGTTTACTAGTGATGAATGAATGAATGAATGAATGTTGATTAGCAAATATTAAGGATCTCTCTATGGATGTTAAGCCAAACCTAGAGTCCAAGCTCTGATACCAATTGAAAATCACCTAGAGGGGGGGTGATAGGTGATGATGCTAATCAAAGGGCAATTTAAAAATTTAAAGGTACAACAATCACCAATCAAGAATCACAAGATGAATGCAAGCAATTAAGTATGACAATGAATATGATGAGCAATTAATAAGTGCAAGCAAAGTAGAGTAAGGAGTGTAAGAACAAGAAAAGTAAACCAATCGCAAACACAAGGATATGTTATCGAGGTTCGAGCACCCAGCTCTACTCCCCGCCTTCCCCAGAAGGATTCCGACCACTTCCACTATCACAAAGATCTCAAATACAATGGAGTACCCAACTCCTACAATCTCAAGTACAAGTAATTTCCTTGGTAGTCAAAAGACCACAAACTCTCTCTTTCAAATATCTCTTCCCTTACAAAGGTCCTTAGAGAATTTTGAGTAGGAATGAAGCTCTTGTTGTAAGTGAAGAAAAGAGAATTAAATCAGAGAGTATTGAAAACCTTCAGAAATCAGTGAGAAATTCAGCACAAAACCAAGAAACAAGTCTCTTTTGAAAGCCTTAAACTTTTGAATTTTCTAGCAAAAATTGTTGTAAAAAAATCTCTCTCCAAACACCCCTATTTATAGGAGAGGGCTAGGGTTTAGGGATAAGATTAATTACTGATGTTTAGGAGGTAATTAAATCAAAATATATCCTTAAACGAATTTTAAAAACAAAAGACAAAATAAACAGCTCACTTAAAATCTGCCCGTTACTGTTCAACGCTAGCTCGGTCGACCGGTGCGGTCGACCGCTAGTTCAAATTCCGACCGTTATAGGCTAGCGTCGACCGACCCGGTCGACTGAGAAAACCTGTGAGCAAAAACCATATATCGGTCGACCGCCCCGGTCGACTGGCAGACATGCACACTGATACGTGCATCTGCCAGAACTGCGGTCGACTGGTCCGGTCGACCGGACCAGACTGACACAGACTCGGTCGACTGTCCCGGTCGACCGGATCAGGTCAAAATCATTTTTGGAAAAGAAAATAAAGAGGATTTTGATTTAACAATACTTTGAACAGGGAATAGAATTAAACATAAGATGTATTTGTAGGCAAAAACTTGTATGCAAAATATTTTTGTATAATTTATAAGAAATTATTTTGGAATGAGCATGTGCGCAAAAACTTGTGTGATAGAGCTTCAAACCTATCCACTATTCTTTAACATACTATAAACTGAAAAAACAAATTACATGAAGACTTCTTGTGCTATCTTCAAGTCTTTGAGCCATCCAATGCCTTGCTAGTGCCTTCTCTTCTATGATCCTTCTTTGATGTGCAATTTGCCTTCCTTGCTTTGTGGAACTTAGAAGTTCTTGCAATAGCTAAGCGAATGGTCTCTAAACATGGTACAAAACCTGAAACTCATCTTATCAAACTTATTAGTACCAAATAGCTCATATTGGTTTGTCATCATCAAAACCAAAAACAAGTGGAGAGTGTAACCTCTTGGGCCAACATATATCACACTAGTATACATGGCCGAAAGTATTAAGACTCCACCTAAATTTGATGACATTAACTTTCTCATATGAAAAGTTAAGATGTCAATTTTCTTGCAGTCCCTAAGAAGCCGGGTTACAAAGGCAGTGACTAAACCATTTAGTGCACCTGATGGTGACGAGAGCAGTTGGTCCGAAATTGCCACCAAGGAGTTTGATGTTAATGCTAGGCACACTATACCCTGCTTCAAGATCTTTGCTTTTAAATCCACTTCTACCATCTCCGATGATGAAGAAGATCACCAAAAAGATAATGAGGATTTCCCTCTTTATGAAGATGTAAGAATGATGTACAAAAATTCAACAACCAAAGAAGATGGTGGCACTGAAACTACGATCGACTGATCGGTCGATCAGGCCTAGAGCTGACACTCTGTGCATATTGGTGCACACAGATCAACATAGAGTTCGACCCACAGAGCTAACTTCTTTACTAGCGGTCGACTAGCTTCAGCCCAAAAACATATATTCTTTTAAAAAAAACTTATTTTGAAAACTTTTTAAAGAATATATTTTATGAACATAATAAATCTTGCATAAACTATATATATGGGTTTCCCATAGAAAATATTTGTGTATTAAAATCAACGCACAAATATACTAATTTTTCAGAATACTTTAAAAACAAAAAGATTATAATATAAGAAAATTCTTTGTGTATGTGTGTGCATCTCTGAGCATTCCAATCATCTAAACTATATTTAACAAACTAAAATTTTACAATGATCAAGTAGAAGGCAAGATTACAAGTCTGGCTCTTGTGGTGCTTTTTCGCATCCGAAATCAATTCTTATGCACTTGACTTTAATACTTGAATCATCTTTAGTCTTTGACGCTTCAATTCACTTCATATGTGGTTGAAGCTAAACTTGTGTTTTTGATAATCTGTAAAACTCAAAAATACTTAAACAAATATGTTAGTACTTAACTACATGAATTTTGAAATCATCAAAACAAATAGAGTGATTGTACCCTTGGTTAACACTTCTCCCAGTCATGATTGTACCATTTGCTTAGACTTTTCCTACCTAAACGAAAAATTACAATCTAAAAACATCAGTGAAACTATACATACCTAAAAGCTATTCTTCTTTGGAAAATGCATTGAAGGGATCTTCATGAGGCATGTATATATAAGACCAAAAGAGTGAAATATTTTGATAATAGTATGTGTGCCGTAATAGGATAATCAATCATAATTACCTTTAACAGCTTCTTGATCTCTGAAATTTTGCTTTATTGATGTAGTCCTACAAATAACAAATCGGAGTCCATACTAGCAACTCTAAAAAGAATATTGTAATCTTAAAATTGTTTTAAAGAGTCATAAAAATTTATTTCTTTTTCATAATTGACATTCTCAGTGTATAATGTTAACATATCTTCGTAGAAGTATCTTTTTTTTCATTTATTAACCTAACATATTCCATTTGAATCTCCTAAACTTTCAGATTTTTAATGTAAAAATTTACAGAAACAAACCACCTCTTGAGATTTTTCAGCTTTTTTGTACCAAAATAGATAAATCTGAAATATCTAAAACAATCTCGTGAGAATATATCTAAAAACCCTAATTCTGATCTCGCTGTACAACTAATCTCTTCAGATATGTTAGGCTTTTATTTTTCATTTTTGTCAAAATATAAATTCTAGAAACTAATTATTTTGTGGGGATTCTCAACCTTTCTAGTTTCCACAAGGGTAAACTTTTGAAGTACCAAAATATTCTTTTAAGATATTTAAAAACCCTAATTCCGATCCTGTGATACAAAATCCAACTGCCTAACAAAAAAAATCAAGTCTTCTAAAACATCTAAATCCCTAAAAAACATCCATAGGTCCCATGAAAACAACACAGTTCAAGTAATTCATTTCTCCATTCAAAAATTTTCAAAATATAAATTTTGAAGAGATCCTGACCAAATATTGCAAATTCAACGAACCGAAAAAGTCAATCTTTATTTGAGAATTATATCTTCTGGTGTCCACACTGATGACCAGAGCAAATGCGGGGGTGAATCTTTTTTTGATTACGGGCGCATGATAGCAGCCTATATTGTAACATACATCACAAGAAGTACAATTAACAGGGGAAGAAGAGGTAGCCGCATCTCTCTCTCTCTCTCTCTCCTCCTGCTGTTTTGTTTGTTTTCCTCTCCCAAAATTCTCAAGACAAAAACAAAAGAGTTCTCCTCTCCTCTCCTTGTCTTCTTTCTCTAGTCTCTGCCCCCAAAAAACCCAGACAAAAAAAATCTCAGATCAAACCCCAAGCTCCGTCAATCCCTCAATCGCCCCAATTTTTGATCGACCCAGATCAAACTCCCATCTTAAACCCCTCCGCCAATCTTATTCCATGGTTTTTAGCATGTTTTGGATCGACCCAAATGGGATATTTCACTAACACCCCCCGTGAATTTTCGTGGGTCTTGAAGAATTTTTATATATATTTCTTCTTCTTGGGTTGGAATTTGTTCGGTTATGGGGACTTGCAGGCTTGTTTGCCTCATCAAACTGGGTTCTTGCCCGATTATAATCCGCCGCCGCCGCCGCCTCCTCCTCCGCTGGTGGCCCAGCCTCTGAATCCTCCTCTGCCGTCGGAGATTGAGAGGAGAGCTGGCGGCTGGCGGAGAGGGCCACGGCGGGAGTGATTGAGAATATTCAAGCGACCGTCCTCTCAGAGAGGAAGAGGCAGGGAGTTGTTTATTATGTGCAGAAGCTGATCAGATACCATCTTAACTGCGAGGTGAAAATTTGATCTTTATTGAATTCCAAATTGTTCCTATCTTGTTGTTACGTTTGCAGTCGATGCAACTATGCATGTGATTAGTTCCTTTTGCGATATCCAAGATGAATTGTTTGTGTGATTGTTATATACGGGCATTGCTTGCTTTTAGTTCTTGGCATGTGCTAAAAAAAGAAAATTTTGGTCCAAGGGTTCATGAGTATACAATGAGAAAAATTGATATTGCTTTGCAATTCGATTAGTTTCACTTTTTTTTAAAGTTAATATAGGTATGAGTTTGCGGGCAGGTACTTATTTGTTAATGTGGGTTAAATATTTGATTCTAATTGGATTTACTGGTTGCCTTGTTTATAAATTTGTGTCGTAAATGCACAAATTGTCTACTCAACTGTGATAAGTCGATGGTATGCCTTTTTCTTTCATTGTTTGTTCCTTTCCCCCCCACCCACCCACCCCCCCGATTCTTCAGATAAGTAGATCAGAAGGTGTCTTGGCCGTGAATAATTGGTAGTATTTTTTGTAGGTTTATCTATTGATTAGAATTGTTTGATTTCGTGTTTTATACTTAAATATTTCAAATCATTCCTTTCTGTTAGCATGGATTTAATGTTTTTTTTTCCTAAACTGTATTGACATCATTTGGTTCTAATGGTTCTCTTAATTGAATAATATTTTAGCTTTGGTTCTTGAGCATGTGTTGTAGAGGTAATATTTCTAATATATCTTTTCAAAAAGTTTCTAACTTTGTAATTTTTTATTGGGGAATTTACTTTACCTTCGTGGTTTATGTTGTAAGATTGACTTCTTTGAATGATCTATGTTTGCTTTTATCAGTGTTATATAATTTTAAGAAGAGAAGCACTTATCTGTTTCTAGGTTGACAAGGTTTAAAATTCTTTTTTTATTGGAATAAATTTCATACATACTTTGACTCGGGTTTGATATATTGAAATGTTTGAGAAAGTTATACATTAATAAACAAATGGATTCATTTAACTCTGACGGGAGGACATTGATAGTTTTTATTGATAAATATTACATTTGGTGGAAAATCGAAATAATTTGGTGCTTCTTTTTGGTTTCAGTCCCTTGCAGTACATATTAATTACTCACCTCTTATTTTCCTTTTTATTTAAATAGCTATATCGTATGTGCATTTTGTTGCAAAATTTTTTTTTAATAACTTTTAAAGCTTAAAAGTGTCAATACTTTCTTCTTGGTTGGTGTTTGGTTGTTGACTTCTGTATTGCGATATTCAAAGTTCAAACTATATTTCCTTTCTAATTTGGAGCAAGGTAAAATAATTTATATGATTTGAAACTTTTCTTCTCATTTAAGTTATATGTAAAATAAATATGGTTGTATTGCTACATTTTGTTTGATTTTGTGGTTTACATTTTGATGGTGGACACTTACATTATTAGTTTTTTATGTGCTTGAAAGAGGCATAATGCCTATTACATTGGTTTCCTAGATGCTTAGACATTATGGATCTTTTACCAGTTACATCTTTTTATACACTTTGCTGTTTATTTCGCTGCAATTGAGATTTCAACTGCAATTGCAACCACATGTGCAACAATAGTTGTGAGTTAAACAAGCTTTTCATCAGTTTGTTTTATTGTAGTTATAATTGATATTAAAATTTCTACCTTTTAATTTGAAATTCATTCCCAAATTAATATTTACAGTATACACCTTTTATTGAAAGTACACCTGGAGGGGGGTGAATATGTGTAGTGCTAACCTAATGACAAATAATGCGGAATTAAAAACTTTCACTAACACTTAATTACAAGTGATATCCAAAATGTGAAGCCGAATTCTTGGTGAAAAGCTCTAGAAGTTCTCCTTAAGACTCCTCTAGATTAAGAGTTGAGGTGCTTCAATAGCTCTCTTGAATGATAAAGTGTTAGCACAATATCAAGTATGTAAAGATGAACAATAATAGTAATGTGAGATATAAAAAGAATAAAGTTCAAAGAGATAGCCAAACACAAACACAAGGATATGTTTCGAGGTTCGAGACCAAGCCCTACGTGTCCCTGTCTTCACCGCGTGAAGAATTCATACTATCTACATTAACGAACACCATAAATGATACAAACTCAATTCTCTACACAAGAGAAAGCACAAAGCCTATGCACAAAGTAATCACTCTACACAAGAGGGAAGGCACAATGCCAAAGCACAAAGTAAAAGAGTAGTTACAATAGTTGGTGACCACAAAGATCACAAATAATACCTCTCACAATACAAGATCTTAGAGGATAGACATGGCAATGAATAGCTCAAGCTTGTGAGAAAACAAAGATTTTGAAAGTGAAGCACAGAAGAAAACACTTGGGAACACTTCTCAAATGATATAGAAATTTTTAACTTGAAACTAGAAATTCCTAAAACATGTTTTCTTTGATTTTTCAAAACTTTTGAAACTAAATAGAGATATATATTTTGAGCTCAAAAACTCAAAAAAAACTTTACTTAAAAAACTCTATAGAGTGTAGGAAATATTGCTCTTCAAAAACTTCATAAAAACTCACCCAAAAACCTTATATATATAACCTCAAGAAAAACTAGCCGTTAGGGCCAAAAAAGTGCCAGAAATGGCCTGTCAGTCGACCGGCCAACGGTCAAATTTCTGACCATTGGAGCCTGGCGGTCGACCGACCAGAGACCAGTCTGTGGCAATAACTTTTAGCATAATTTTAAGGCCTAACAATTTAAAATTGGGAAATAAGTATATAGGAGGAATCTGTAGATCTTTAAGTCTTCTTTTTAATGCAACTTAAATCAAATCAATCTGAAATCCGAGTAAAAAGTTATGATTAAATACTAAAATATGTCAAACTAGAAAACTATAAACTATTTTCAGAACATGAGCTGGCTTCAAATATTTGACATGTTTAACCTTTGAATCAGAAAAAGGTCATTGAATAAAAAAGTAGCCATTGAAGTTATCTTTGTAATGCAATTTGAATCATATTGATTGAATATCAGAATAAAAAGTTGTAGCTTAATTACTAAAAAATGTTGAGCAAATTAGCAGAAATGGTCGACCGACTGGTCGACTGGTAATTCAAAATATTGAACTAGCCGATAGGCACCGGTCGACTGCATGGCCAGCCGATCTCAAACTGAGACTTGGGTGTGACAGTCGGTTACTCGCCCGGTCGACCGCTAGGTTTTCCGGTCGACCGGCCAGTCGTCCGATAAACATGCACAAGTGAACACTCAGAAACAGCGAAGAGGCTCGGTCGATCGCTGGTCGACCGGCTTGGCCTAGAAAGCACTTTTCAGGTAATTTTTAAATTAAACTCATTTTTAAATATTTTGTATTAGTTTAAAAAGTGTTTTGGCAATACAAAGGCTATGTGATGCATGTTAGAAACATGAAATAAAAATTTGAAAAATATTGGACATGTATCAAAAATCAATCCTTGTAAAATACCAAAACTAAAAAATTAGATATGAAATTTTTTTGTGTGTAAGCTTGAGCACTCAAGACTAGTCTATTTTTTACAAGAGATCTTCTCACAAACTCTAGACAATTCTTATAGAGCTTCTCCAAGTAGACTTGATTCAAACTTGATTCTCCAAGGTAGACTCATCTTGAGTACTAGGTATGTTCTATAAGCTTGAGCTCTTGAATTACCATGTGTTAGCTTCAAAGAAGCTAAATACCAACTAAGATCTTGATCAATATTTGAAACTTAAACGCAACAGGATCATTAGTACATAACTACATGAGTTAGTCATCATCAAAACTAGAGTGATGGACCTTTTGGGCCAACAATCTCCCCTTTTTGATGATGATAAAACTCATGGAGTTATATATGCATAGATTAAAGATAAGCTTTGTAAAAGCTCCTCTTAACTCATGCAAAGTATAAAACATATAAATATTCAATGCAAGCTCTTAGATACCAAACAAATCATAAACACAAATCATGAATATAAACACATATATGTAAACATAGAATACAAACATGCATATATAAACTCTAAAATCTCTCTCCCTTTTTATCAATTCATCAAAAGGGTACACAAAATAAAGTACATTACATGTGATATAAATCTACGAGGAGAGGGGACGTGAAGTTAACTCCCCATGCATACATGTATTACATGGAGAAGGGATGACTAAATTCTAATCCATATAAGCATTGTATACAAAGAATAGATGGAGATGTTAAGCTCCCCATACACGTGTGTATGATATAGAGAAGAGAAGTCAAACTCTTCTTTATACAATACACTCATCATAAGTTTATATATAGAAGAGACGTTAACTCTCCTTACATATAGGCAATATATAAAAACAAATTTGAAAACAAAATGAAACTTTAATTTTCTAAGATACCATTTGTAAAAACAAAACAAGAATGCCAATTGAAAGGATAATACTTGTAAGATACCAATTATAAAGCAAACATGGATACCACTTGGAAAACTAAAAATACCAATTAAAAATTGAAAACAGTTTTGAACCCAACATGATACCAATTTGTAAAACAATTTTGATACCAATTGAAGGTTTAAACATGATACCATTGAATAGAAAGTGAAAGCTCATGATACCAATTTTGAATTCTAAACAATTTTGAAAACTAGATACTAATTGTGATAATTGATACCAACTGAAAATATGAGATATTAAAATATTTTTCTCAAAAAGTAGGGAATAAGATACCAATTAAAATTAAATCAAGAAAGTTCTCCCTCTCTTTGAAACAATCATAAAACTAATGCATAAGATTTAAAAAGTGATGATATCAATAGAAATGATACCAATTTATACATTAAAGCATATTCAAGTCATGCAAAAAGAATATTATGCTAAAACATGCACGGAACATACACAATCAACTAAATCATATATATGTATATCAATTGACATATCATTCATAACAAAAAGCATACATATATAGATAAATAAGAATGAGTATACAGAAAATCAATTATCATGAGAATCATATGTATAACTCATTGAAATCACCAATCTACATGCACATGTCAAGAATAGTCATTTAAGTAAAATAAGACCTGATCAACTAACCAACCTCCCACTAAGGGTGAAAGTTTTCAAAATAACAATTTGAAAATAGTTGAATAGTTTGAAAACACCAACAAAATGGAAATCAATAAATGTCAATTAAACAAAGTTTGAACATGGTAGTATTTTCAAAAGAATTAAAAGAGCTAGTTTAAGATAGCTTTGAAAACTAGTTCAAAATTTTCAAACACAAACCAATCATGTATATCTCAAGAAATATGGCAATTACACCAGATTTGTCACTTAAAATCAATATAGCACATGTAAGCTCATGAATACAAAATCATGAGTAAATATAATGTGAGTGCACAAGATTCATGTAAATAGCATTTCATGAAAGTAAACAATTTTGTACAAAGTCAAAAACTCATATAAAACTCTTTTTAAAAATGGAAAACTTGATGAGTTTACAAATCAAGAAAATTTATTTTCACAAAACATGCAAGAATCATCAAAACTATGACATATAAGTACATTCGAACATGAATTAAGCACAACAAATCATAATATAGGTATATCACTAGAATGAAGTGTATCTCAAAAGTTGTACATGTATAGTAGCGAGTTTTAATAAAAAATACATCTAGACATGTAATTAAAACATGATTTTCATAAAATATCAAAACATGGTTGAGAAACAAATTTAATCTTAAGTTTAAATACAAGATTCATTAAAATTAGGATTTATAAATATAACTTAAACAACAATTTGAGAACACAAAGTATATGAAATGATTTTGACACAAAATCTAGAGTGTATCTCAAAAGGTATATAAGTATATCACAAGTTCTAATAAACTTTACATTTAAACACATGTAAATCAAAACATGCAAATAATGATATGCTAAAATTCATCAATAGAAAAATATAGAAATAATATAAATGGAGGATAGAGATAATTACCAACACTAGCAGGGCTAGTCTCGATTTCTCCAAACTAGGTGGCCCTCCCACCAAATTTCTTGATAGTGATGCATCCATGGATATAATTCATTAAGCTCCGATTGCATCCATCACCAAGGCGCCAAGCCTCTCACGTCTTGTGAGAGCCCACACCTATATCAAATACAATAGGAGTGGATTTTAGTACCCAAACGTACTTGGGTCCTCCGGGGCTGGTGTTTCCAACCCAAACATTCTTACATGCAAAATTTATAGCATTTAATCTATTATAACAAAATTTTGCAAGATGATTTTTGCGAGCGTAATGTATACATGTGTACACTTTAGCACACATAGTGGCATGTGTGGGAACATGGTGTGCATTTGTATGCCGTGGAGGGTGTGCATGCAAATGTAGAGTATGTTTTTGCGAAACATGGATTCTTATCTTTTTGTGGTCAATGACACATTGGCTCGAAGTGAAGCCCAAACAATCAATATTCTTCTATAAAATACAAATATTATTTTCAATAATAGGAGAAGAAACAACATGAGTATGAGAAACAAAATCCTTTTTCACTTTGAAAACAGGAATAAAAATATTTTCTTTTTCAGCTAAGTGTTTTTCAAAGAATCTCTTTCTATAGAAATACAATCTATTTTTTTAGAAATTAAAACAATTTTGTTTTTCAAAGAATCATTTTTTAAAACAAAATCAAGTTTTGAGAATAAAGCATTATTTTCCTTTAAAACAATATCCTTCTTTAAATCAACTTTCTTTTTCAATGAAACATTTTCATTTAAAACAAAATCAAGTTGAATCTTCAAAGAATCCTTTTCCTTTGAAATTTCTTCTTTTTCTTTCAAAACACAATTTAATTTTGAAGACAAAGAATCATTTTCTTTTTCAATGTAAACCTTTATTTTTCAACAATTTATATTTTGCAAGTAAATTCTCACAAAACAAAGAAAGCTCATCATTCAACATGTGTGCATCCTCACTAGACATATCATCATTAGATGTACTTGCACAATCATCAATATTTGATTCCAAATTTACTTGAAGGGAGTCATTTCCTTGGACCATGAAGCAAACTTAATCGGAATCATCTTCACTAGATTCTCTCTCCAAATTATTTAAATCTTGTCTTCCAAGAGAGATCAACGTGTTTCACACTATAAAAGCGGAATCACAATGAGAAATTATAGAAAAATGAGTATTGCTAAGTGTTTGTTTTAGTACAATCATGGCTTGTGCATTAGCCTCTAAGTATTTATCATTTTCAATATATGATTTCTTAGTGGTGGCAAGATAACATGTAATCCTGAGGTTTTAAGATATGAACT
The DNA here is from genome assembly GCA_038442645.1 of Agave tequilana. NCBI lineage: Eukaryota > Viridiplantae > Streptophyta > Magnoliopsida > Asparagales > Asparagaceae > Agave > Agave tequilana. The sequence goes on along the minus strand of JAVJIF010014528.1, from coordinate 92,336 downwards.
CATTTTAAATTTTCACATGTCAATATTTAGAAACATCAAATATAGGTGGAGTAAGATAATCCATGAGTGAGTGTAAACAAATATAGTGATTAGCAAATGTAGGATCACTCTTAGGTGATTAAACCGAATATCAGGAGCACTAGCTCTTGTACCAATTGAAAGTACAACTAGAAGGGGGTGAATAAGTGCAATGCTAATCTAATGACAAATAATGCGGAGTTAAAAATTTTTTCACTAACAAATTAATCACAAGTGATATCCAAAGAGTGAAGTCGAATTCCCGATGAAAGGCTTTAAAATTTCTCCTCAAGATTCCTCTAGATTAAGAGTTGAGGTGCTTTAATAGCTCTCTTGGAATGTTACAAGTGTTAGCACAATATCAAGTATGTATAGATAGACAATAATAGCAATGTGAGAGAGTAGAGTTTAGAGAGATAGCCAAACGCAAATACAAGGATATGTTTCGAGATTCGAGGACCAAACTCTACGTCCTCGTCTTCACCGCGTGAAGAATTTCTACTATCTCCACTGAGGAACTCTACAAAGGATACAAACTCAATCCTCTACACAAGAGGAGGCATAAAGCCAAGACACAAACCCTTGCACAAAGCAATCACTTTACACAAGAGGGAAGACACAAAGCCAAAGCACAAAGAAAAGAGTAGTTATAACACTTGGTGACCACAAAGTTCACAAAAAACACCTCTCACAATATAAGATCTTAGATGATAGATACTGCAATGAATAACTCAATCTTGTGAGAAAACAAAGATTTTGGAAGAGAAGCACAAAAGAAAACTCTTGTAAAAACTTCTTGAATGTATAGAAATTTTAGACTTGAAACAAGAAATTCCAAAAACTTGTTTCTTTGATTTTTCAAAACTTTTGAAACAAAATAGTGATATGGATTTTGATCTCAAAAACTTCTTAAAAACTTTGCTTAAAAAATTCTATAGAATGTAGGAAATATTGCTCTTCAAAAACCTCTTAAAAACTCACAAAAAACCCTATATATATAGCCTTAAGAAAAACTAGCCATTAGGGCCAAAAAGTGCCAAAAATGCTCTATCCGTTCGACCATCCAATGGTCAAATTTCTGATTTTTAGAGCCTGGCGGTCGACCGGTTTGTCGACCAACCAGAGACCAGTCTATGCAATAAGTCAACTTGAGCACAGTTTTGAGGCCTAACACGTTAGAATTTGGAAATAAGTATATAGGAGGAATTTGTAGATCTTTAAGCCTTCTTTTTAATGCAACTTAAATCAAATCAATCTGAAATTCGAGTAAAAAATTATGATTAAAATACTAAAAGATGTCAAACCAGAAAACTGTAAAACTGTTTTCAGAACATGAACTGGCTTCAAACTAATATTTGACATCTTTAATTTTTGATCAGAAAACGGTTATTGAATAAGAAATGTAGCTATTGAAGTTATCTTTGTAACGCAATTTTAATCATATTGATTGAATCTCAGAATAAAAAGTTATAGCTAAATTACTGGAAGGGTGTTGAGCAAATCAGCAGAATGGTCGGCGGACCGGTCGACCGGTAATTCAAAATATTGAACTAGCCGATAGGCATCGGTCGATCGCCCAGTCGGCAGATCTCAAACCGAGACTTGGGTGTGACAGTCGGTCAACCGCTAGATTTGCCGGTCGACCTGTCGGTCGTCTGACAGACGTGCACAAGTGAACACCCAAAAACAGTCAAGAGGTCGACCGAACACTTTTCAGATAATTTTGAAATCAAACTCATTTTTAACTATTTTGTATTGGCTTAAAAAGTATTTTGGCAATACATAGGCTATGAGATACATATTTGAAACATAATATAAAAATTTGAAAAATATTGGACATATATCAAAAATCAATCCTTGTAAAATACCAAAATAGGAAAATGAGATATGAAAACTTTTGTGTGTGTGTAAGCTTGAGCACTCAAAACTAATATGTTCTTTACAAGAGGTCTAAACTCACAAACTCTAGACAAGTCTTCTTGTAGATCTTCTTCTCCAAGTAGACTAGATCCAAACTTGATTCTCCAAGTTAGACTCCATCTTGAGTAGTAGATATGTTTTATAAGTTTGAGCTCTTAAATTGCCATGTGTCAGTTTCAAAGAAGCTAAACACCAACTAAGATCTTGATCAATATCTGAAAATTAAACACAACAAGATCATTAGTACTATAACTACATGAGGTAGTCATCATCAAAACTAGAGTGATGGGCTTTTTTGGCCAACATTTATAACTATTGATTTGCATTGAGATGTGTGATGCATGTGATTTGACCCTTGGTCATCGTTGTAAGAAAGTGGCAAGTGCAACTTATGGTTATTTTGACCGCAACTGCGGTTTCTCTAATTGGGACCTTTTCGCAATTATTATTGCAATTGAATATATGGTTGTAACAAATGAAACATCAGCAATTAGCCCCTTTACTATTGTAGTTGCAGCTGTAGTGAAACAAACAACCCAACACCATTATTTTTTTAAATAATATACAAGCTGTTTTTCGAATGTGATCCATTAGTTGTTGTCTGTTTCCGTTTCATAAAAGTTACCTTTTCCAATGTTGCTTGGACATTATTTTGAGCGCTGTTTATAGACATCATGGGATGTTGGCTTCTCTTAATCCTGAAAGTTGGATTATGTGACAGTGCTATGTGCACGTGTCCATGCACATTCACACACTTAGGGGATATGAAAATATGCTTAGCTAATAGTGTAAGGTGTTAATCTTTGACTTTCTATAGCAACGACAAAGTCAGAGCCCTTATCCCAAACTTTGGGGGTGGCTGCTTGACTCTTTTTCCTCCGTTCATCTATTTTTAGGGATGCCTCCTTGGTTAACTTACCTACTATCATATCCTTTTATTTCATCTGTCCATGCTACCTCCTGTTCACCTTCCTCCATTAATTGCAATCCTATCAGTTCTCCAAATTGATGCACTTATTATGCTTCATTCCATGTACCCAAGCATTTCAACTGGTTTCCACTCATTTTAGCCTCAATAGGAGCAACCTCTATAAGAATTCTAAATCCTACATCATTGGTTTCCCTTTATTTTATCTTCAATAGGATGAGCAGCCTCTATAAGAATTCTAAATCCTATGACTTGAGCTCATTTCTTACTGTTCATATTTGTTTTAGTGCTAGTAGCAATGTGAATTAGTAACTTTTAGATAACTTATTTAGTTAGAGCAGGAAAAGCAGAAAAAATATTGGTTTCTTTGGCATTTTGATCAGAGGATTTTGAGGATGATTCCTCCAAATTATTAGGAGTCATTGTATAGAAGAATCTTACAAGAATGAGAATCAAAAATCCTAACTCGACACATCAAAACCCATAATGATCTAGGAGCATTTACGGGTAGGGCATGGGCTAAAATCCTGACCATGGTTTAAGTATCGGTGTTGGCCAATTGTTTTTAATATTAATATCGGCACATATCGGCATGATATCACCGATATTATAGGGCTAATATTATATCGGACACCTCTAAACCTGTTACGATATTGCTATGTATCAAAATAGAACCAATCGTGACAGATTTTTTCATGTTAGATATTGATGGAGCAATTTTTAGGTTGGGTATGGATGGAGCAGAGTAAACCCGGCCCTAGCCTTGAGTTGAATACAATCTTAACTTGACTTATAAAGTTATAATGGGTAGATAATGGATGTAAAGAAACCTGACAAAACTGATTACTTGGACCTTACTGAAAGATAACCCTAGTTTTCTCAGTGTATCACATCTTAAAAGATTCAAGTAGCACTATGGTCATTTCAGTGTAGCTAGCATTCTAACTCCCTTCCAAACATATGAGCTAAAAAGTTTAAATCTGGCACCCTGACCTTGAGCTGAATACGATCTTAACTTGACTTATAATGGGTAGATAATGGATGTAGGAACCCGACAATACTGAATACTTGGACCTTACTGAAAGATAACCCTAATTTTCTCATTGAATCACATCTTAAAGGATTCAAGTAGCACAATGGTCATTTCAGTGTAGCATTGTAACACTCTTCCAACATATGAGCTAAAGTTTAAATAAACTCACAGTACTGAGTGTACTGATAAGTATTAGATTTCAACAAATTTTACTTTCTTTTAAAGGTTCTTTCAATAAATCTCTCTGAATGAGTTGAATTGACTGATAATGTTGCCACTGGATTGATTTATAGCTTAACTTCCTCAAATTCAAGCTTCATTTTATTGTTATCCCACAGTTCTTGAAAGACAAAGGGTTAATGGACAGTGATACAACGTCTGAATGATAGATGTGGACAAGTTGTCTAGGTGGTGGAGGTTCTTGGGGTTTGAGTAGGGATAATCAGCCTCAGGTCATCTTCTTTCTATTAGAATTTGGGAGAAACTAAAATTGCTGGAAATGTTTTCCATTATCGGTTGATATAGGTTTTGGGTATCGGGTGGATATTATCAGGTAGGCAAAACTCGAATTGATATTACAGATAGTTATTGGAATCAGGTAATATTCCAACATTGGTTTTTCTCTCTTCAAATTATGATATTTATAGGGAAAATATAATGGGGACATCGAGACAATGTTATTTTGATTTTGAGTCTGAGTTTGTATTTTTCATTTTATTGAGTCGAATGAATTTTCTTTATTTTAATAGTCTTGCTTTTCTCATTTTAGTCCCACATCGACTATATAGATAAAAGATCGGTGAGTGTGCGGCGCGAAGCGGTATGAGGTCCGTGGAGGTGAAAGGCCTTCTCACTTATCTTTTAGATAACCATAAGTCATCTACTATTTTCTTTCATTTCTCAATTTTTTTTTTCAAAATCCGTAGACCTCCTCCCCTGTTTCACATCAATTTAGTATTAGAGCATGGTTAAGAGAAAATAATGAGTGATGAAATTAAAATTGTAATACAAATTTCTTGTGAAAAGATTCCCGATGTGAACTCGGTACAATTTTATTGAATCATTGATTGTTTCTTTATTTCTCTCTTTTGTCAAATAATTTATTCATTTCTTTTTCACAAATTCAAAAAAAATAAAAATGCATATTACAAAATCTTTTCAATCTTCTCATTATCTTTTATCTTATCTTTTCAAATTTTATTTCTTTCCTCAAATATCAATTCAAATCCTTATCTTAACCACCACATTAAACTCTTTGTTACAAATTAAATGACAAAAAAAATCAGAAAAGGATAAAAAAGAAAATCTTTTCTCCATATTTTTCTCTTTCTTTATCTCTCATCTCTTCACTTCCCATGTGACACAAGCCTGCCAAGTAAACCCAACAGGTTCTTGAAAAGCTTGTGTCTTTTCTTCTGATGCGAATACAAGCAATCAACCTAGTTGTTGCACAACTCCAGCAACATCTGAACCTCTTGTGCATGCTTCTCTTGCATGAATTCCAATTCAGCCAAGCTAGTTCAAGTATCAAATATTCAAGCAATCAAGTTCAGATTCAATTAACATATACATCAGCCTCCACGCGACAATCCCTGCTCAAATTCGTGTAACATCAATCTGCAAGCAATTAATTATCCAATACATAATCACTTGCATTTAAGTTTACAGTCAAGAGTTCGGTAGCACTTCAATTGCAGGACAATCCAGCTCCAGATCCTTTTCACTTTCCACGGTTGTGCGGTTTGGTCCTACCACTTCTTCAACAGCCCTGCAACACGAGACAACATCAGTTGACACCAAAAATAGAAGCACAAATGGTGAGTTAACTACATCAACAAAGATCAATAACAATAGCAATTTCAGATTCAGTGTCAAGCTACCTCATGTATACTCGACGAGCTCAAGTTCTTCTCATCTGGGAGAATGATGGACGGGCTCAAGTTCTTCTCATCTGGGGAGAATGATGGGAATATCGAGACAACGTTATTTTGATTTTGAGTCTGAATTTGTATTTTTCATTTTATTGAGTCAAGTGAATTTTCTTTTATTTAGTAGTCTCGTTTTTCTCTTTTTAGTCCCACATCAACTATATGGAGAAAACTCAATAGTTGTAAATCCATTTAAAGACTCTATTGTTCTTAATAAAATGTAGACTAGAATTTGAGAAAAATTATTTTGGGAGTTTTTTCCTTGAGGGGCGTGCCGCCCATGGCAGGGTGTGAAACCCTAGCTGTGAAGCTGAGTGTGCTGCGTGAGATCAATATCGATGAGTGTGCAGCGTGAAGCGACATGAGGTCCGTGGAGGTGAAAGGCCTTCTCACTTATCCCTCAGGTAACCATAAGTCATCTACTATTTTCTTTCATCTCTCAATTTTTTTCAAAACCCATAGACCCTCTTCCCCCGTTTCACATCAAAATGTTTATTATTAATTACTATGATAAAATCTTTATTATGGTTGTTTGTATTTATGCTAATTTTATCTTCTGTTTATTGATATCAGTGCAATATCTTCCGGTACTGGGGTTAGAATTTTACAACTCATACTGGACTAGTATCAGCGAAGACTGGCTTGGGACTTTTGGGGTGTTACCAGATTGGTATGCTTAATTCCAATCTGGTATGGTCTATACATGTCATCTCGGCTGATTTTTAAAACTTTTCGGTAGATCTTAGGTCAAAATCTAACATCTAAGAAAACAGTATATAATAAATCATGTTACTGTTAGTGAAGCAGAAATTTAAAGAGCTATTAGCTTGGTGGGCCTTCTATATGCTATTTGAACCTGTGCTATGATTTTTAAATATTAACTCTGAGAATGCCTTAGGAGTGTAAACACTATAACTACAACCTTGTATGTTTCTTTCTATTTCAAATGATATTGAATAAGAGTTGATTTTAGTTGTGCCGTTGTGTTCTTCTATTTCTATTTATTAGTTATCGAGTTTAGAACCTAGTCTGGTGTTTTCTTTTCTGCAGTCTTTCCAACTCAGATAGGGTCTAAATTGATCTGTCCCTTTCCTGCATCATTCATGCCTTTCTAGTTCTATTGTTCTATTATGCTATCTGTTCTCTCTACTGTATTATTTTTCAGTGCAACTGAAAGTATCTAATACATATTTGATTTTGGCATCTTTATTTACTCATCCACCTCATGTTTTTTCTTATGTGAAAGTGTAGTCTTTTTGTGGTTTAACTCTTCTCATTTGAAGATGGCAGCTTAGTTCTGCATTATCAGTTACAATAATGACCAAAACCACAAAGCATTTATTTCAATTTAGGGTTATCTCATGAATCCATGTTTGTTTGTGCCTACCTCTAGTCCTCATTGATTGATTAACTATGATTCTATCCTTTCTCCTAATTGATGCACTTACTGACCTCCATTGCATATGGCCAAATCATCTCAATTCTTCCTCATCCTGTCTTTTGGAGGGTGGCCTCTAACTTCTTATGCATGTTCTCATTTCTTATCCTGTCCCTTGTATTGTCGGTTTGTCATTCATCTAGAATTCTTATTTTTATTACATATTTTATGAACATTTCCTAACTGACCAACATTCTAACCCATAAATCATTGCTGGTCTTACAGCTGTCTAATTGAATATTCCCATAAATGTCTTGGGGTATTCTACGATCACATAAACTAATAAGGCCTTAAGAGTCTTAAGTCATTAAAGCTTATAAATATGCCTCCAGTCATCGGAATTATTTAGTTTTGGATTTATGAACAAACTTGATATTGATTTAAGTGCTATAAGTGTGATTCTTCCTTGTCTTTCTCCTCTATAAACTTTTATGTCAGAAATAGTTCATAATGATGCATCACTATTGAACAAAGGTTTGTCAAAGCCTATATTTATGCCCGCTGTGACATGATTCTTATACTGCCACTTGCTTTTATAAACCTAGATATACATGTACCACTTTCATGCACGTCCTTTTATATGCATTCAGTTTATTTCCTCATTTTATTTTTTCCCCAAATATGCACAGGTGTTTCCGTTTGGTTCTGTACCATTGAAAACATATCTTCCCGATGGAGATATAGATCTTACTGCAGTTGGGTTGCCAAATGCGGAGGATGCATTGGCTAGTAATGTTCGCCATGTCCTAGAAATGGAGGAGCAAAATAATGACGCAGAGTTTGAAATAAAGGATGTGAAGTATATTCATGCAGAGGTTTCTTATTTGCTGCTGTTTTCCTTTTCCAGTTTAGTAACAATTTTGTTAAAAACTTGTGTTTCAAAGTCTAGTTATTTGCCGTCATATGTCTGCATACTTTTTCTTAATGAATTAGGGCATGGTAACTATCTATTTAATTTTCATTCTGTGAGAATTACTGGTGCAGGGGATCAAATGCTACCAGTAATTGGGAACTAAAATGAATATCATGCACTTTGAAGCTATGATATGTAGAATGTTTCCTCCGTTGAAAAAATGTGTTCCAAACATGTGAACTCGACAGTCATGTCCATGTGTGTCTGACACGTAGAAATGTGTAAACTTCTATTCACCTTAACATTATGCATAAAGGGCCTGTTTGGTTAAGGGTGGAAGTGAGGAAGTGAAGAAGTGAGGAAGTGGTAATAGTTCCCTTTGGAACTTGGGAATTGGTCAGTAAGTTTTCTGCTGTTTGGATGTTGTGGGAAGTGTGATTTGGAAAATGTTATGTCTTTTCCGGTGTTTGAATGGTAATGTGGAAGTGAAAGTGGAAAAGTTGACTACAAAGTTGATCGCAAAATAATATTAAATTAAAAATTAATTAAGAAAAATAAAAATTAGACTGTAATTAGAATGCAAGTGAGATTGACATGAGCAAAAAATTAACTGTTTTGTGCTACAACTTATTACAAATGAGATTTACATGACCACAAAATTAACTGTAGCACTCTGGAAGTGAGGAAAACGTTATGTAAAGGAGAAAAGAGAGAAGGAAAAGAACTTTTTCCATTTTCCTTTTCCGGTGTTTGGGATGAACAGCGAAAATGAGAAAAGACACTTCCCACTTCCTCACTTCCACCCAATTCCTTGAATCCAAACAGCCCCAAAGTGAAATACGTATTGGCTCTTTTGACAGAAGCTAACTATTTTATAGATCATTTTATCAAAATTAGGTTCTTTCATATATTAATCACAACTTAAACTTATATTTATGATTCAAAGATACATGCTTATAGAAGAAATATGCGCGCGCGCGCACACAGCTGTTTCATTGTGTCTGAATTTTGGACTATTGCCATTTTCGTCACCTGTGTCTACAAAACACAGCTGTGAAGTTGTTAGCTTCAACAGAGCAACCAAGTGGCTACTTTGACATACTTCGTTTTGTTTCACCATGCATAATTTTTTATCACACCTTATCTAATGCTCTTTATGCCTTGTCTTCAAAGCATGGTTTCAAATACTGTTTCCAATATATATCAACAATATTGTATCGGTTTTGAGATATTCAATACAATATAAACATATGATATCGCCCGATATCAAATCCGATATTTCCGATGTGGCCGATATCAGCGATATTGATGGCTGATATTGGTGATATTGATACTAAAATTTATTGGTTGATATCGGTATCGGGATTTTAAACCATGCTTCTAAGTTTTTGAGTGATACCATGACGATAATGAGATGTTCTCCACAGATATCATAACCATAAGTCTATGAACATTTCTAATACTCATCTCAAAACTATCTTGTGGTGGCGTTACAAATTTTTTTTGTGACTCATTCCACATCTGGGATCCATAGAATTGCTCTTCCAAGCGATCTGAAAGAAGGAGATCACATCTGGGCTGGTGGTGAAATTTTTCATGTATCTTTTTACGGATTTCGTTGATGTTGGTCTTTTCCTCTTTCACTCTGACAAAAATTTAAGCACCTTACATCTGTTGTCACCCTGATTTATAAACATGATTCAAAGTTGCGGTCTTGACCGCCGACTCAGAGGGCACCGTTCCACATCGGTCTTGGCGTCGCGGAATGAACTCGGACGATATGCGTAAAATACTACATAAAGAGCTCAAAAATTCTAAAGAGAATCATAACAAATCCTAAAAAAATGTAGACATTAAAATTCTAAAATTCATGTAGCACATATCCAAAACAAATTTGTTTTGAGGAGTAATTGAGGAAATATAATAGTTTGTGGGGTAAATTTAAAAATATGAAAGATTTGAGGGGTAATTATGTAAAATACACAAAAATTATAAAAGAATAAGATAAAAGGATAAGAGGAGGGGAGAGAGAGACGGAGAAAAATAAAGAGAGATCGGGTTAGAGGGGGGAGAGACATCGAGCTCTCTCTCCCTCCCTCCGATCTCTTTCTCCCCCCTCCCCCTCCCTCTGGCCTGCGCTGCTGTCTCAAACGGCGGCGAGGGGATCTAAGATTCCAAATCCCTCCCTCCTCTCCCTTCATTGCTCTCTCCAGATCTGCGAGGGCGACGACGACGGGGCCGACGGAGATCTGGTGAGTTTTTTCCCTTCTTTCTGAAGGAGAGCTCAGCAGGTCACAGGTTTGAACTTGGCAGTCATGGGTTTTTTTTGTGCCCGACTCGGTGTTGACTCGGCCCCGACTCGAGTGCCTCGGCCGAATCAGACCGAGTCCATCACTGACTCGGCCGAGACGCCCGAGTTGGGGCCCAGTCAACTCCGAGTCAGGCAAAACGATTCCAACTTTGTGTCTTGCGGCCCGGTTGCGAGCCGGGGAAACTCGATCCGGTTCCGACTCGGCCGATTCAAACCGGATTGCCCGAGTTTTTGAACCGTGTTTATAAACGACTGCCATCTATACTGGTTCTCCAATCTCCATCATCATTTCTTTTTTTCCTTGGATCTGCAAGTCAGCATTAAGCACCTCATAGTTTGTACTTTGTAGCACTAATATACTGTCTATATTGTTGGATTTTTATTATTAAGGGGAGTTCTCAAGATATACATGTTCTCTAGTGCTATCCTTCTGCACAGGTCTGTTTCTCCTATTGCATGCTATCTAGTTAAATGTTTCTCAAATTGTCATTGTTGCTACAGCCTAAACTTGCCATTTGTAGAGTTTTACATCCTAAAGGTAATTGCCCCCTTCCATAGGTTCCAGTCCTGGTCTCATCCATGTGGTTAATCCTTATTTGTTTATTTGTTTCTTAATCATTGAACGATTCTGAACATTTATTTCTCCATTGTTCTTTTTTCTATTTTGTTTAGCACCTTGTTGTAAGTATTGCAAATGATTGCTCAACCAGTGCACTAGCATGAGCTGAAACCATCCATAAAAGGTAGTGTTCAACACACCGTTGGCAGGAAAGAGTATCTATGTGCTTCAATGGTTTTCTTTTTTTTGCTGAGACAAAATTGGAAAAGTGATCTTATATATATGGTAAATAATTTTATATTTATAGTTTCCATCTGCTATTAGTAGGTGGTAAACACTATTTATTTCGAAAGCTATACACGCACACACTGTGACAAAGAGGAAATAAGAGTTGGACATGCATCAAACTTAAAGAACCGATGCCTTAGTTGAAATCTAATAAACCAAGTTCCTTATATATGATTTGCGCCTATTTATTTACCTCTTTTTTAATTTTTGGATATTTTACATATTTACCCCTCAAATCTTTCATATTTTTAAATTTACCCCCCAGATCATTATATTTTCTCAATTACCCCTCAAAACAAATTTATTTTGGACATGTGATACATAAATTTTAATGTCTACATTTTTCTAGGATTTGTTGTGATTTTTAGAATTTTTTGAGCTTTAGGTAGTGTTTTGCACGTATTGTCCGAGTCTGTTCCGCAATGTCGGACCGATTTGAAACGGTGCCTACGAGTCGACGGCCGAGATCGCGACTTTGAATCATGAACACAAGACTTGTGTCATTTCGGAAGGATTCGAGGCCGAATCCTTATCACTCAAATACAACCCTACGACATTTGAATGCAAGATTCACTCCCTTGAAATTGATCTATATTATTTCTAGTAATTGAAAATAAAAATCATGTATTTTGAATACTTTTTGCCCATTCATCAAGTAGGCGCAAAAGGACGGCCGAAATGGTGAGTTGAGAATATTTAAAATCTAACAAAAAATAATGTGTGAGTTTTTAAGTGCTTAGATCATGATGAAATAGTTGGATCGAGAATTTGTATGTCTAAAGATGTAGATCTAAGCAATGTGCTATTTTCAGCCATCTATTTTGCGTCTACTTGATGGATGGGCAAAAAGTATTCAAAATACATGATTTTTTATTTTTAATTACTTGAAATTTGTAAATCTACTTCAGCGGAATAGATCTTGCATTCAGATGTCATAGGTTGCATTGAGTGTAAAGGATTCAACCTCGAATCTTTCTGTAATGACACAAGTCTCTCTCTCTCTATATATATATATATAGGGAGCTGATCCCTTAAGAACGGTTCTCACGGATTCCTGTGAGAACTTTCACGTGGGTTGTCGGATCTGATAGATCAAATCAAATAAAACCATATCTCTATCAGATCCGGCGACTCACGTGAAAGTTCTCACAGGAATCCGTGAGAACCGTTCTTAGGGGATCAACTCACTATATATATATATATATATATATATATATATATATATATATATATATATATATATATATATAGGGGTGTAAACGGGTTGGGTTCGGGTCGGATCCGTGCCATATCCGAACCCGAATCCTATAAGGGACTCAGGTTCGGGTCGGAATCTCTTCTTTCGTATCGTGTTCGGGTCGGATTCGAGTTTTAAATAAGTGTATCAAAGTTCCAATGAGAGTTATTTTTTAAAGTGTATTTCAATTTTTATTAGATGCAAAATGAAAATTTATATACTTTGCTTTTACAATAATATGATAAAGTTCTCATTTTTATAATTTTATTAATTTAAATATAGTGAAACTTATGATGATAAGTACTATTTTAATCACAATTACTCTCTTTTCGGATTTGTTATCGGGTTTCGGGTTTGAAATAGTAAAACCTTAAAACCCGAAACCCGACCCGATAAGGATTTCGGGTCTAGTTTTTAGATTCAAACCTGACCCGTTTGTAAAAGATCGATCGGATTTCGGGTACCATTTACAGTCCTATATATATATATATATATATATATATATATAATATATATATATATATATATATATATATATATATTCAATGTTTACATTATGCATGCTTTCTTTGTTTTGTACATAAATATCTCATTTATCTCATCAAGTAGATGTTAAAGTCGTGGATGTTTCATGATTTTTCATGATTGGCCAACCAAACCATTTATTTTGTTGCTGTGTATAAAAGTTTAACAAATATATTGTTGTCTATATACGTTGATGATTGCATTGTTTTCTTTCCAGGTTAAACTTGTCAAGTGTCTTGTTCAGAATATCGTAGTTGATATCTCATTCAATCAGAGTGGTGGACTCTCTACCCTCTGTTTTCTAGAGCAGGTATGCTGATCAGAGCCTGCCCTTGCTACAATATGAAACTTGCTCATATTTTTTCCTCAAACCCCACAATGATTCATCGGCTGTTGATCCATCAACTCCCTGTTATGCTTCTAGGTAGACCGTATGATTGGAAAAGATCACCTTTTAAGCGCAGTATTATATTAATCAAAACTTGGTGCTACTATGAGAGCCGCATACTGGGTGCTCATCATGGTCTGATTTCTACATACGCATTGGAAACACTGATCTTGTATATCTTCCATATCTTCCATTCATCTATGGATGGTCCTTTGGCGGTGAGTGCTTAATGGAATCATCTGCTAATAGTTTTCCATTGTTTTAGCATTTAAAAAGTCTTATAAATAAGTTCCTCTTTTTATAGGTCCTGTACAGGTTCTTAGACTATTACAGCAAATTTGATTGGGATAATTATTGTATTAGCCTATATGGTCCTGTCTTGGTGTCGTCTCTACCGGAACTTGTGGGTAAGTTACTGTAATAACTATTCAAATCTGATTGATATTTGAGAGAGTTCTTCCCAAATCTCTCAGTCTATCTGATAGTTTTTTTTTTTTAATTTTTTCCACATGACAGTTGAGACACCAGAAAATGATGGGGGTGATTGGTTGTTCACAAAAGAATTTCTGAAGAACTGTGTAGACAACTTTTCTGTCCTTCCCAAGGGCCTCGAGAGCACCTCTAGAAATTTTCCTCAAAACATCTAAACATAGTGGATCCACTAAAGGAAAATAATAATTTGGGGCGTAGTGTCAGTAGAGGTTAGTCTTTTCCAGATTACAACTAATGAAACTTTGTTTTGTCACTTCTCCCTATTGATGTTTAATGTTTTTACACATGTATATATATGTAGGTAACTTCTATCGAATACGTAGTGCCTTTACCTATGGTGCTAGAAAGCTTGGGCGGATACTTCTCCTGCCTTCCGAAAGTATTGCAGATGAAATCAATATGTTCTTTGCAAACACACTGGATATACATGGAAGTGGAGAAAGGCCCGATGTGCAAGAGAAATTTCCCTCTTGTCCAGGAATTACATCCATCTGTCAAAATGGCGCTGACAGCTCACCTTCAGAACTGCAAACCACTGATGCGAATGGAGAACTGTGTGAGGAGTTAAATACCATCAAGCTTTCAGGCTTGGAGAGTGAACATGGTAGTAGAGTGGAATCTGATGGTCTCGTAGATGACAGAGGCTTGGTGGGTTATGCCAGTAAAGTCTCTGGTTCAAGTAACGGCAGGGAAACAAGCAAAGTTCCGGTCTCAATCAGCGAGAGAAATAACACACCAACTGGAAAAGCTTGTTACATTCCCCACCTATTCTTTCATGCTGAAAATAGGTATCAAAATGGGAGATCTAGTCAAGCTAGTTCATCGCACCTCCTGGCTAGAAGTGTGTCATTGACCAGGCCTATTCCTTCCAATGAGGAAGTAAGAATCTTTTCACAACCAGACCCCTGTGAGACAGAGTCATCAACACGCAGTACATCTTTGTTTAGTACTCATGCTTCTCTGGCGTCAAGTTGGAATACTGAACAGTTAGAAGGTTCACACACTGAAGACTGCTTATCTGCTGGAGATGAGAGGAATGGAGAAAAAGGAAGTTCTAAGTCGAAAAATTTAGCAGATCTTAGTGGGGAATATGATGTGCATATTAGAAACCTTCTTCTTCATGTTCAATGGAACCAAGAGTATATTTGGGAAGCCCCATTCCATTTTTTACACCGTCATCTTCTTACCCGTATCACAACAAGAACACTTGGGATTCCTCTCAGCAGCGTGGTGCATTTGCTCATATGAATACAAATGGAGTGACTCCTGCACCGCCATTTTCGCCCTCAGGGACTTATCCAGTAACCTCACCTGTCATTTCTGGTGCTTATGGCATGGAAGATCTGCCAAAGCCACGGGGGACAGGCACTTACTTTCCCAACACGGTGTGTTTCTTTCAATTGTTATTGTTTGTTAAAAAAATTATGCTGCCTTTCTTGACTTCTTTACATTGGTTCAGAATGCAATGGGTAAATTTCTGTCTGGCTGACCTCTTGTGAATAGATTTTGTTGCTTTTGTTTCGTGAATGCATCACTTACATTTTCATTTGCAGACATACTCCTTTTGTTTGATGAGGTTTTCATCGATCTCTCTGTTCCCCTGTGATTTCCTTTCCATATGAGATCATCTCTTTCTTTCCATATTAAAGTGTCTGAGAACATTTTTATTCTTGGGTTTTGTAGAATTATCATGGATATAAAGAGCGACATTCACCGGGAAGAGGAAAAAACCCAGTTAATGCTAACCATTACTCACGACAACGAAATAATGGCCGAGGAGAGGGTCCCCACGATTCTAACTTGGCCGAGAAAAGCGGTCACGAGCCACCTCTGCAGTTGCAACTTCCTGTTTTTAGTGCAAATGGGCGGAAAGACAGCTCAGCTGGATGTTTCCAACTCACCACGCCCTTCCCTGAAGGAGACTTCCTCTGCGAATTCTCCTGTGTTTCCACCTGAAGGAGAACTTGAGTTTGGGTCTTTTCGTCCTGTTCCATTAGGAGCTCCCACCACTGAGCCATGTAGAAGGTTAGGTACTATCAGCCCTTGTACTCAGGGATCTGCATTAACGATCCCTGCTTCTACTTTGCAAAGATCGTCAATGAGTTCAAATCATGATAGGTAATTATAATTAACTTCCTTTTGAAAATTTCGGCAGAAGCCTTTTTATTTGTTATTATGCTCTGTTTAATTTTCTAGAAACAAAGAAATCATCACTTGCCGGTAAGTAATTAATTCGTCGCTAGTTGATTGTTACAATATTTTCCTTAACACTATTAGATTAGGGCTGTCAACTGATTGATCTATTAATGAATGGGTTGTATAGGGTGAAAGGCATTTATGGGTTTAATCACTTAGTAGTGAGCTGAACTCCAGCCTATATGATCTATAGCTTGCAATTAAATGAGGTTTAACAAAATTGTCTTAGTTATGCTATTGGTATTAGTTAGGACTTGTTTGGAAAATGAAGTTTCCATGCATTGTCACACTTATTAAATGTTCTTGAAATAAAATTGGTGAGTGTTTGTTTCCTGCCAAGTATCTGCATCAAAATAGAGTTTCTGCTTCCAGCACATTTAGAATTAATTAAAAGAATTAAGGAGCTGTTTTCAGACTGTTAGGCAATTAATTAGATTTTTTTTTTTCCCCACTATTTCACAAGTCACAGACCTGACTTCATTACTTGCTTTAAAAAAATGCTGAGCTGGTAGCGAGTAATTGCAAGTATTCTCATTTTACCTGTCAATACTCAAATCCTGCAAGCAGTAACAAGCAGCCCCCATTTGACTACCATACTCTGATGTTACACTCTCTAGGAAAATAGTAGGCCTTTGGGCTCAATTATATGAAGTGTTTAATGTTTATATGCTTCAAATTAGTTTATTATCTTTATATTATTTAAAGCAAAACCTTTTAGTCATTAAGTTATCTCACAGTCTACTCTCATTTTTCTCTTGATGTTGTAATTAATAAATAAAGTTAACTTTACACGCTATTTGGTTTGTGCAGTTGGAAGTATAATACATAGCTTTTATTCGTGTAACTAGAACACCAGGTTATGTGTTTGGTTTGACAACATGCACTTGCATTTTCATTTGCAGGAAATAAAGAAAAGTTTTTTGGTTTAATGAAGTCGCATTGCATAAAAATTATTAAAAAGAACTGATGTGACATTCTCTTTTAATTATTTTTTTTAATACCTCGATTGTTGTAGTTGAAACCCCAGCCAATTTGATTGTAGTTTAAAAGCTTAAAATACTATCAGAGCTTACATATAATTAAGGTGCTGTTTACTGCATTTGGAGAGTCATCCAAACATCCTGCTTGAACTGTCCCTGATTTGCTATAGTATTTCTTGGAAATCATCATCCTCCAAGCCCTTTCCCCATTCAAAGTGGTGTCAGCTATCGAAACACACGACTCTTGAGTCAAGTGCGAAAGCAAAAAAGTACACTAAGAATTTTATGTCAGGCTGGAGACGAGCACTGTTACATAATCTAGAAATGCAGTTGGCATATAGCTAGACATACCCTTTATGATTAAGTAGCCTATGATCATCCAACAAAGAAGCATGCCACAAATTTTCCTTTCTAGACTAGACTGTAAAAGAGTAGATGGTAGAGTACATATTAGCATCAGTATAAGGTAACTTCTGTAATTCCTCTCTAACGAGTGCATTGACATCTTTTTTTCGTTTCCTTTTCCGTTTTGCTTTGTTCAAAATAGAGGAAAACTTTACTGTTGCTGCTGCATTGAAGAAATATACTCCTAATCATTTTTGAAAGACACTCGTGGTTTAAACGTGCAGGTCCGCCCAGGGCTATCAACTGAAAGATGAAGGTGACTTCCCCCCTCTAACTGGCTGAATATGGTTGAGGTTTCACAAAGTTTTCTATACATGCAGGGGACTAAACCCCCCAGTGTAGGGGGAAAGCTGAGAAACAAAGAAATGCTAACCAGATTGCCTAAAACAAAGGTGGGGGATCTCCTCCCTGATTGTTGTGTGATGCATCATGGTGCATCTGTGTTACTTGTACATTCTAATAATTCCCTTCTCCTCACCAAGCCCCACCAATTAATTGGGTTATAAACAGGATTTCATGATAGAAAGTTCTCTCGTATTATTCTCCTGATCCGAATTTTTTTTTTTTTCCTTGAATGCGGTGGGGAGAAAAGTTCATTGGTTTCCTATCTTATTTGATTATATAAATGATGATGATAAGAACAATTTTAGTCTTTCAGAGTCAGTTGATTGCTTGCAGATTGGTTTTGACATTGAGAGCCTTCTGGCTTCTGTGTTCCTTAAATGGTTATTATTATACGGCTCCAGTTACAGTTGCTTTTCGTATTAAGGTTGCGTTTGTTTGTTTTGATGTTGATCAACAATATCCACAAAACTTGACCTTCTTACAGCCGCATGAAGGAAGGGTGTTTGAAAGCTACTGCATGAGGGAGGGGGTAGAGTTTTCTATAGAGCTGGTGCTGTTTGCAGTGAATGGTCATAAAAAAGAGGAGCAGCAGCAGCTGGAGATTCATTGCGAATTTAATTCACATTAGGGAATGGGATACTGGAGTGAGGATGTAAATGTTGGAGTCATGAGGATCAACTTGACCCTGGAGAGCTCCCACAACATTCTCTGCGAGAATTTCATGATGAAAATGGAAGCAATTGAGAATGAGATGAATTCACATTCATACTTCATATTCATACTTCATGGAGCAAATTTGCACGCTGCTGCATGCATAAAGTGTTACAACGAGCATTTATCTTCTGGAGGGAAAGAGGATTTATGAGTCTAACAACTCAGAATGGAGATTAAGAGTTGTCAGATTTGGATACAGTAAAATAGGACAAGATAATGAGATAATAAAGAAGATAACAAAGCTTGTGGGCTTTAACCCATATAATTGCTTTATTTAAATGTGTTACTCTATCAGATTAAGGCCAAAATACTTACTTCCATGGTGCTGGAGAGTTGCCTAAAAATTTGGGTGTGATTTCCAAACCACAATGCATCTCATGAAGTTGTTTGGAAATTCATGTCCCATAAATCTAAATGAATGTGGCACTTCATGGATCCCCCCATGCATGCATGCATGGGACAACTCACCTTCCACAGATCTCTCGCAGAAAAACTGGTGGATGTGTTGAGGCCAAGCACCTCCCATTTCACCATAATTGTGACAGCTTCCCCGTTCGTTGTAGCAGCCGTGTGAGTAGTATTGACTATGAATTCTCTAGTTTCGCAGAATAACAAATTCCAGTTATCAACTGAACAAGGTACACAGAAGTTTTCGACCATATTTATGTTTTGTTTTGGATTGAAAAAATTGCATAGATATCAATTAAATGTATATATAGTAATAACTAAAGTAAAGAAATTAGGGGCAAAAGATCCTTTTGAAATGCAAGCCTATTGATGGGGACGAACTATAAAAAAATTGCAACTCAAGAAAACAGTCAAGACTCTCTCATTAGGACATCTTACTCAAAATAATACTGACTAACAATTGCTCAAACAAGCATTTTCGTAGCAGTCTCGACCTTATATAGGTCTACATCACTAGAAATTTTCCATCACAATCAATATGGGACTAAAAAGAAACTAAAAAAACAAGTTAAAAGAAAACAACTACTAATCCAACTCAAATAGGCTGAGAAGCAACTAGATATTCCCATCATTCCCCCGGGGCTAAGGAAAACTCGATCCCGTCAAGTGTAGATCTCCATCAGTGTTGGCGTTGTAGACTTTTACTGCATTAACGTGTTTGTTATGAGATATTTTGATATTTGTATTATTGTGATATGACTTCAGAAACATTATTTAATATGAATTGTGATATGAGTTTAATTTGAGTTGAGATTTGTGATATGAGTTTGATATTTGTTGAAATTTGTGATTTTGATACGAGTTATGATATTAGTTAAAATTGGTGATTTAAGTTTGATATAAGTTGTGATATGTATTGCTTTTTATTAAACAGGGATATGTATGAGTTGTGATATGTGTTTTTGGTCATATATGATATGTATGAGTTGAGAAAATTTTGTTAAACATGGACATGTAAGAGTTGGGAAAAAATTATGTCCCCAAATGTTCTTTGCTCGTGTTTGTGGTCGGTTTTTGAAAATATTTTTAGGTGAGGTAGATTTTCTTTTAAAGATGCCCTTTTTCTTTTCTGGTAAACAGTTATTTACTCATTTCTGAATAAATAATTGATTTAGATGCTTGAATGCTACTTATTTAGAATGTCTCTCTATCTATAAAATTGTTTCTTTCTCGACTACCAAGTTATTGGTTATCAAATTTAGGATAATTGCTGACTTCCCTATTATAAGTGCCGTTAGTTTAAATATTTTTTTCTTCTTTTTTTTTTCTTTTTTCCCCCTCTCCACAAATATCGAATATTCGAGGGGACAACTCCTTTCTTCCCTTTGGCCCCTGCTTCACATTAATTTAGTAGGGTTGGGCGTAGTCAACTGGGCTGCGTTAGAGTTAACGGAGGTAATTTCTGAAGTGTATATTGAATGGGCTCATCAAAAATAATTGTTTGCTGATTAAAATACAGAAAACTACTTTGAACTTTCCTCCGTTATCCAAAAATTATCACGAACTTTCATAAATGCATAAAACTATCATGAATTTAACTAGCTACAAAAACTACCACATGCCATAACTGTGAAGTTGAGAAAGCTCAAAATGCCCTCCAGTTCACACAACCCATTTCTCAAAAAACTATATTTTTTATTTCAGAATAAAGGTATAATGGTCAAAGAATGGTTACATGATATGCACGTAATCGTTAATTTAACATCTTATTGATGGCTGGTAGATCTTGAAAAATCAGAAGAAATGTTTCGTGGTAGTTTTATGCATTCTTTTTCTTATTCATTGTTTATTTGTAGCAAAGTTTCAATAACTAAGAGCTCTCCCAGACTGAGTGTGTCACGAAAATTTCACATGCATTCAGTAAGGGGAACTACTGTGCAAATTGGATGGCACTGTTTGGGTGAGCTCGGAGCTGGTCCGAACTGGCTTTTCTCTTCAAATTTTCTTCTGCTCGATTTGCTGGTGAAGAGAGCGGCAAGCTTGTGGATCAAAGCCAGCAACTGTTTCCCGCTCAAATACCTCTTTCTCTCTCTTTTCCTTAACGCGCTCTTCCTCTCTTCCTTCTTCATCCCATCAAACAACTTAATTTTCAGCTCAGAAGACTCACCAAAGAAGATGTGATCAAAAACCCAAAGATAATTAACAATAACATACTAATAAATATATTTGTCTGTCCCTTCTTTCAATTGCTTCCTTCTACTAAAATTGTTGGGATTTGGGCTAGCTCTGATACCACTTGTTGGACTGACTAGCCTTCTAGGTGGAGTTGTCCAAATTTTTATATACCCAAAATCATCCCCACGTCTAGCCGATGTGGGACTATTTGTTCGACCCAAATCCTAACAAAAATTTTATTATAATAATATTTTTTCTTATAAGAATTTATATTCGTGGTTTACTGCTGGAGCATTAGTTTCATCTCATTTTCTCAAAAAAAAAAAAAAAGAATTTGTAGTCGTGAGAAACATAACTAATTTTTGTTCCCGAATTCTAAAAGAAAGAAGAAATAAATAAAATCTTCCTCCATCTCTGACAATGATTTCTTTTTTAAACTTCTGGTACTAGATTTTTTTTTTCTTTTTCTTGGAGAAGTTCTACATTTTCATCAAGAGTGCAATCTTAAAACATTAGTGTAAGTTAATGTAAGCATGCCTTCCATTTAGACAAAGCTTGGTACAACATAATTTTATTACATTTCATTAGCAGTTAATTGCTGATGCTCTCTGTATTATCAGTTGTCATAAATAATAACAAAAAAAAAAAATCGTATATTTATGTAATTTAGATTTCTAAGTGGATTATTTACATAAAGATAATATTTTTTTTTTTATTGATCTCTTGATTTTGAATTGGATGCACTCTTGTAGTCTTGAACACAAAAGTCTGACAAAGAAAATACAAGGTCATATCTTGGCCATAATTTGCCTTGAATGAAGAAACTGAATCTCCATTATAATCTATTTTCAGTGAAGAACTCTATAATTATCTCCAATATTCTAAGTTTTGATGCATGACCAGATATTGTGTATAAATATTTAGCTCAGATAAGATTATCTAAGCACAACATCACATCTTGCATATGTTGCATCTTTTAATAGTACGTTTTAAATAAACGTTGAAAATTGTTATCCCATCTGTTCAAGAATAAAAGATTCTAATTTGCTAGCAATTTAAAATCATGCATTATTGATTGTTATATATTAACAAGTGGAACAATAATAGATGATTATTATTTTTTTTCCATGAATGATTAAAAGAGGGAAGAAAAAATTATATGATGACAATGGAATGAAGTTATTGCAGCATTATTTAATAGAAGTTTTTTTGCTGGTCTCAGGCTGATTTAATGAAGTGGAGTTTAATATGGCACATTATCAATTTAACCTCCCTTTTATTATAGTTTTTATGTTCCCTTCAGCTAGAGGAATGTTTGACCTTTTGATAGAGCTATTTGGACAAGATTGGTTTATGAGGTCACTTGGAAAAATAAACAACAACAACACATAATGGAAGAAGTAAAAGAGAGAAACAAAAAAAAGTGAATTTAAAGGAAAAGGGAAAAAAAACCTAAAAGAGAAAAACATACTCATAATATGCATAATTTGTAGAGACCGACTTGTTCCATTCTGAAAGGATTCGAGGCCGAATTCTTCTCAGTCAAATACAACCCTACGACATCCCAATGCAATATCCATTTTGTTGAAGTTGATCTACATTATTGCAAGTAAATAAAAATCAAAAATTTTATATTTTGAATATTTTTTGCCAATCCATCAAGCATGCACAAAATGGACTGCAGAAAAAAAAACATATTGCTTAGATCTACAATTTTAGACACACAAATTCTCGATCCGACCATTTCACCATGATCTAAACACTTAAAAACCCTCACATATCAATTTTTTTATTAGATTTCAAATATTCTACACTGTTAAATTAACCAACTCACTATTTCGGCCCTCCATTTTATACCTACTTGATCGATGGACAAAAGGTATTAAAAATATACGATTTTTTATTTTTAATTACTTGAAATAATGTAAATCAACTTCAACGGAGTGGATCTTGCATTGAAATGTCGTAAGATTGTGTCAGAGTGGGAAGGATTTGGTTTCGAATTCGTCTGGAATGACACAAGTCTATCTCAATTTTTTTAAGAGGTTTAGCTACATCTACAAAGAGAGCAGAAAGAAGATAAAAAAAAATTCTTGCTTAACCGAAGGGTTACAATATAAAACTCTCCTAATTATATTTCTTTGAAAGCGTATGTTAGTCCCGGTTGATTTGATGATTGATTTATTTGCCATGATTTTTGAAAAAATAACTTGATAAATGACTTTTTATATAGTTACTTGAAAGTGTGCTTGGCCCCTTAAAAGCTTCTTTTAGCCACAAATTAAAGAGGGATTTATCATAAAATGAGATGCAAAGTTAGTTTTAAGAAAGAAGAGAATGAAAAAGGTGGATGAACATGATAAGTAATAAAGAGAATTTTTTTTTTTAAAATTCTAATTCTTGTGGAAAACTATTGGTCGTGTGCAAATTGTTTGGTGGCTCAAGCCCACAAGAGTTACTTTTGCGAGCTAACCCAATAATTTCACATGGACTAGTTTTATGTGTTTTATTAATTATTTTAAGTAAACTTTTGTTTGTAAAAGTTTGACGTTAATGATTTTTTTTCCCCTTCTATTTTTCTGTTTATGCTTTGATTTTGATTTGTGTCCTTTTCTTTTCCTCTTTATAAGATATTACTTTTTATTTGAGTCATTTAGTAACATCTAGTTTAATTAGTTGAGGAAGCTGAATATTGTGTCTTGTATAGATGAGGGTAACGTCAGAATATATAAATATTACAATTACATGATAAGAAAATATCTACTCTTAATACAATTAATATTATATAATCCTAATCTTAAAACTATTCTTTAACACTGTCTCCCAAACTTACAATGAAAGGAAATTGGGAGTTTGAATAAAAGAAAAAACAAATAAAAAAAATGTGAAGATATATGTTGAAAACTCTGAAAGTTGATATCTATTCCACATGACGCTCTTAGAATACCAATAAAAAAAATTATATTTTTGAACACTCCCTCACAAGCTCATGATGGATGAAACGTTAAGAATTGGATGAGTGTAAACGATGAGAAAGAGATAGCGGAAGGTTGAGAGCATCTTCTAAAAAGGATGTATAGACGGATTTTGGTCAATGACGAAGCATTTTCTGAAGTTTAACCTAAATCTCTTCACATGACAAAACAATGTTTGAGTCTGTATGTCTCTTTAAAATACACAGGGTGGACTCTGAAAAAACATGTATCTCTTTTGCTTGAAGTGAGGTAGACATTAAAATAGTGTGAAATTCATTTATTAAAAAAAGAAGCAAGACAGGTTTTATCAGTTCCTTAAACTCAAAAGAATTAGAGGTTCCGAAAAATCTTCAAACTCAGTAAAAGAAGATGAGACTGATTGGAAAAGAGATGTCAGTATTTTACGAGAAGAGACAGTCAGTGATAGATCCGTTAAAGGAAAGAAGGCAATCGCTGATGGAAGAGTTGATCGATGAGGATGAAGGTGACGTGCCGAACAAAGAAGAAGAAGTCATCAGAGAATCTGATGGTGTGGTGGCCACTAAGAAAACCACGTTCAGGGAAGAAAGTCATCAAATATGGTTGACAAAATTACAGGAGAGCAGGTCAACAATGTTGCAGAGTCGATTGAGATTGCGTCTTAAATTAGAGGCGATAGGCCGAAGATGATAAAAACCTAAATGAGAAAACAAGATGTACAACTGCAAAGTGACATGAGGCACTCGCTACATGAGCGCTGCCCAGCATAAGCTCAAGACAACTTGAGAATTACAATCACTAAAGGAGACAATTTTGAGAGGCCATTATACCGGTTAAATTAGTTGAAGAAACTGAAATATTGTATATTGTATTGATGAGGACTGATAAACTTAAGAAGGAAAAATTTCTGTATATTATTTCATAAATGGTTACATCAATATATATAGGCATGTGGAGAGTGAAATAAGAAAACTATGCATGTCCATAAACAATAACTACATGCCTCACAGGAGATCCAGATATAATGAACCACATGTCTGTTAACACTCCCTCAAACTCAAGTGGATCAAACACCGAGAGTTTGGACAAGACTTGGCGAAACTGATGAGAGGTCTGCGCCTTGGTGATCGAGATCGGGACGAGATAGCATAGAGGCTACATAGGGCAGAGGCGATGATGCGTGACGCGTGCATACAAGACAGGAATATCGACAACGAGAACTAGATATAGGCGAACAAGATGAGATGCGGGCAGAATCGGCCACATAGAACAGAGGCGATCACCGATAACGTGTACATGATGAACAAGGACAGAAGTAGAAGGGCTCACGATAACTCGACTACGTGAATTGTGCTGCAAAATGAGTAAGGACAGAGGTAGAAGGGCTCACGAGAGTTCGATTATGTGTATTTTGCAGTAAAATGGCAGAGACAACATTGGAGGACAAGAGACAGAACTCGCGGTGACAGAGACAAGGCAGATCTTGATAGCAGATGTCGCACCGGAGAAATCACGGAAGACGAGGCCTTCACGCTGGAGGGTGAGATTCGTGGGCGGCTGTGAAGGGCAAGGGCCAAGGGCGGCGCTAGATTAAAATGTCGTCAAGGTTGACAATAGCGAAAGATGAAGAAATGACCTAGCGTTAGGCACGCGCTATGTAAGCACGGCCAAGTGCAAGCTCATTGATAGTGTAGAACTACATTTAGAGGACTGCCTCTGATACTATGATAATTTGGAGGAGAAATCCCTGTATATTATTTCTTAAAGGGTTACATTAATATATATAGGCATATGGAGAGTGAAATAAGGAAACAATGTACCTCCAGATACAATGAACCACATGCTTATATACAGGAAGTCTAGATACAATGAACCACATGCCTCTTAGGAGGTCCAGATATAATGAACCACATGTCTGTTAATAAAATACTCAGATATACAGACATTACAGTTAAATGATAAGAAAACATTTACTCTTAATACAATTAATATCATAAAATCTTAATTTTAATACTACATTTTAACATATCTAAAATTAATAACAGGGTTAATTGAGTTGGAGCGGTTCGATCTATTTAAATCCAGATCAGATATGAATTTGTTATATTTTTACTCGTTTATTAAACAGGTCGGGTTCAACCGAGTCAATCCAGTTTGAGGATCAAACCTGACCCAATTGCAACCCCCAACTTTACAGTGTTTCTGTATTAGTTAAGCTTTTCTTTAATGTTTTTATATTTACATTTTCTGGAACATAAAGTTTCCTTTTGTTTTTATCAAAATACCAAATTGTTTTACTGCTCAAACTAAAACTTTATATCTCACCACGAATGGTGGAAAAAACGCTGAACCCCAGTGAGTTTAAGAATTCCTTTTCCATAATTTCTTTTTTATTTTTTGTGGATATAAAAATCAAGCCATCAAATCAATGACAAGAATTTGAGTGTTCTTTTCAAAGACAACAATTAATCAAGTGGGTATGCTTTCAACGAATTATAATGACTGATGGCCGCAACCAAAGGACATGGTCAGAGTGAGAGAAATGCCTTTTGAGATTATTCATATTTTTAGATTTGAGAAAAAATTTCAAGAACCATTGCACATAAAAAATTCAAATCAAATTAATAATAATAAAAAAACTCCAACTTGATTTAATTTTGATGACTCCTCGGCTTGATTAACTTCTACAATTACCCTCTCAAGGGCCAAACACCTCTATTGACTGATTAATAGCTTCTAATAGACTCTAGGTCTCATGTTTAATGGTCAACACCTAAATGTAATTATAAAAAAGCCATGTTGTAAATCATGTTGTAATCTTTTTTAGCTTTATAATATTAATTTGCATTTTTTCCCCTTAAAGTGCAGTCTCACCTTAGGTTGATAACTAGTTGTAAAATTCTACTACTTGTATTTTTGTATTTTTTATGATATAAAAAATAAATTAAAAAAAGGAGGGTGATGCATCTTAAAGGAAGAAATAAGAATTTCACACGAAGATATTCTTAAAGAGAAATGACTTTCTTATAGAAAATTTAACATTTACTAGCTTGTTTGTATGCATATATTAATGACTTTTACAGTCTCTTTTGGTTTTTATACATTGTGAATCCAAGCCATTGTGTGGTGGACTTATTGTTGAAAATATTATAGTGGATTTTATAGAAATTTGCTTATGTATTTTTTATCTTTAATGTAACAGAGAATGTTAGAAGGGTTTTATAAGCTTATGCCTTTTCCATTTTCTTCTCCACAACCATTAAATCCCTCTTCTTTCCATCATGACACTAATCAACCCCTTGGCCTTTCACGTTTTTCTTATTTAAGCCTTTCATGATTTAAGTTTTGACTTTTTACATTCTCTATATTTATGCCACTTTTTTATCATGACACCAAATATAAAAAAAAATTTCATTTCTCATTGAAAGTCATGAGTTTTCCTCTTTCTCATTAAACTATCATTCATGATAATTTCTCAATAAATAACTCATTTCCCTTCAAGGCAAATGCATCTCAAAAAGTACCTCATGTAATTATTGTTTATGTATGTTAGTTTTATCCTCTAATAATTTTTATCTCTGTCTTCATTATTTTTGGTGTTCATCTTCTAATTAGTGTGTGAGTCTTGGGCTAGCGAGAAATTCTGTTTCACTAACTGAAAAGCGGGTTTCTAGTTTTGATACTTGTCTTTTTCCACATGATATCAAAACTATAAGGGTGGTAGTGATCTTGCAAGATTCTCTTGGTGAATATGAGTGGTATATTGAAGATGGATTTTGGTGGTCGTAGTGTTCTCGGCTTCGAGCTGCTAAACAATTCCAACTGCAAGATATGGAGGTCATTCTTGGAGTCTTTACTTGTTGGTAAAGACCTGTGGGAGGTTGTTGGAGGTAACAATCGTGTTGTTCCAGTGGCTATCGAAGAGAATACGGAGGCCTTGAAGGATTCAAAAATGGTGAATGCAAAGGACGAATTCATCTTGAAAAGGACCATCAATAATGATTTGTTCAAACACATTATAAGTTGCGGTCTGCTTTCGATATTTGGAATACCTATGATGGGTTATTCAATAAGAAGAATGTGCTCGATTACATTTTTTAAAAGTAAGTTAGCCAAGTAATGTGATCTATCAATTTCTCAATATTTTCTAGAAATTAGAAATCATTGTTTAGAAATATCTATGCTAAATCCCAAGAAGCCGATTTTGGAGTCTCGAATGAAGTGGTTGATTATTGAAGGGCTAGATGTGTATTATATTCCATATGAAGCATCTATTCAAGGTTGGGACCGACAACCATCTATGAGAGAGTTTGAAATTTTATTTTCATCTCAAAAGTCTTTAGCTCGTCAAATGACCGCTATCTCTGAAAACAAGAGAGACACTCACTTTTTTGGTAAGAATTTTTTTTTTTTTAATGAAGACAAGGAGAAGAATTTGTTGGAATTGAAGAATATACAGAATTATGATGGCAGAGGTGAGGATCTTTATCAAAAACCAGAGAGGTCCAAGATGTTTTCAAATGCAACAAGATAGGGCACAGAAAAATTATTGCATGAAGTTAAAGTCGAGCAATGTTGCCAAAAATGATGGTGTCTCCAAATCAATATTAGGGAAGTGTTTTACGTTGGAGACAATCAGTGGTACATGCCATGACTTTTATTAACTTTGAAGATGATTGGATCATTGATTGGGGGTGTTGTCACCATCTAACAGGCGATACTTCTAAGTTTTCATCTCTTGAAAACTACAATCGCAATGATGCTATCATCACGGTGGACAACACTATCTATTTGGTGGAAAAAAGGTAGTGCTACTTTTACTTAATGAAGGTGATCCTATCACTCTAGAGAATGTATATCATGTGCCCAGAAGAAGAAAAGTCTCTTTTCGGTAGCTAATATGATGGATGCAGGTTATTATGTCTTATGTGGTTCCAAAGATGTGAAATGTCCTCAGGATCTCTCAAATTTGGAGATACATACCGTTAAGAGAGCTAAAGATTTATTTGTCCTTTCAGCTTCTTCTTTTTATGTTAACAAGATGAGAACAAACAATGGAACATCTATTTGGCATGCATGATTTGGTCATCTTAGTATGGATAAGTTGAATTATATAGTTTCTAAAAGTTTGGTGAATGGGCTTCCAAATCTCTCTTCTTTTGGTTGTGGTGTGTATGTGAAGGTTGTTAATATTAACAGGTATAGCGCCTTCTATTTGACAACTCTCTTTTTAGGTCCATTGGAATGCACTTATAGCAACTTGATTGGTCCTTGCGCTATCCCTTCCTATTCCTGCTCTTGCTACATGTTGCGCTTTGTGTTAGCCTAAGGTTACAATCACCCGATTTTATGATTTTGATGATAACAAAATATATGTGGTTATTTGTACTAATCAAGTTCAAGTGGTTAAGTTTATTTCAGGGTTCTAAGGATTTAAAGAGTTTTCTTCCTCTAAAGGAAGGTGTTGAGACTCAAGAAGACTCAAAATACAGGATCAAAGCTCAAAGCACTCAAACGTCACTAATAGTGAAGCCCGGTTGATGATATTATAGTCACCTAGAGCCTTGTAAGATATTAGTTTGTTAAAGTATAGAATATGGTAGTAATGCTCAAGAAGTTACACACACAAAATACACGACTTCGAAAAATGCAAGTTTTGCTAGTATTGATATTTTTGCATGTTTGGTATTGATACATGTCTTATAATTTTTTCAAAATTTTATAACAAGTTTAAAACATATATTTCATCACCTATACATTGCTTCATCAACCTAAAACCAATACAATTTTTTTGAAAATTGGTTGAATTTCAAAAAAAATTCATAAAACTGTTTCAGGCTAAAACGGTCGATGGCCCGGTTGATCGATGCCTATTGCAAGCCAGAATGGTCGACTGGGTAGTGACGGGCCTTTGGCCAGGGGTGTTCACATTTGTGCATATTATCGGTCAACCGACCGGTTGATCGCCAACCCTTGCGGTCGACCGACTGAGAGACCATAACTTTCGGTTGGGGTCGGTCGAATTACCCAATCGACTGACAGTTTAAAATTCTCTTTTTATATAATGAATGGTCGACTGCCCGGTCGACCGGAGCTAACGGCTCTATTCTGAATGAGCTGTCGGTTAACCGACCGGTCGACCGACAGGCTGTCAAATGGCCATAAGGGCTAGTTTTTGAATCTGTTTTGTTTTAGTGGATTCCAACCGGCATTTTTAATTTCCAAGTGTTTAAACTCACCCCAAATGACCTGGTATGATTTATAAATGATATTTATTCATTGCCTATATATATGGGTCATGGGTTTTGATTTAGACAAGAAAAATACTCAAGTTTTCAAGTTTGTTTCTACAGAGAATAGTTTTTCTAACTTTCAATTTTCAAGTTCTTTCTTTCTAAAACTATTTTCAGTTAGTTTTAGAACTCCTCTATTCTTTCTAACTGAATTTCTTCTCTCACTTAGCTTCTTGAGCATCACTTCATATTCTACTCTATAGGAAGTTGTATGAGAGAGTGTTTGTGGTCTTGTTAGATCACCAAGTGTTTTGTAATCTCAATTGACTTTGAGCTACCTCTTGTGTAGAGAGTTGAGTTGGTGAAGTTGTGTACTCTGATCTTGTTGTTTTTCATTGAATTTGATATTCGAGCGGAAAACTTACAAAAAGAGATCGAGGAGTGAAATTACAAGTAATTAAACAAAAATTACAAGTATATCTCCTCTGAGATTTCTGGGCAAATGTGTCGGCAGGAATCTGATCAGCGCGCGATTACTTTATCCCTTTGACGATGCAATCAATTTTATAATCACACTGTCTCCATGTAGGATTTCCTTCTCGCTGGGCTCTGGAAATCCAAGATTTGGGAGCTGGAGAACCGAAGAACCCTCTTTTCTAAGAATTTCTTCTAGAAATTTGTAGCCAATCTCTTCTCTGTCTGTGTGTGTGCGTGCGTGTCCTTGGCTCAGCAAGGGACCTGTTTATAGCAAATGTGGGGGTGTAACCGCCCACTTGAATTCAACAAAGCTGAATCAGTCTTTAGCTTTGCGCGAGGCTCGCAAATGACCTCACCGCGAAGCTCTTTGTGGGCTTCTGGCGAAGCTAGAGGGTTCGTGAGAATGCCCTCTTTGTCATTATGGCTTAATTATCTCCACTTAATGTGGGACGAAGTGGGCGGATGTAACTGCCCACTTAAAGTGGCGTTAATCCCACTAAATTAGTGGGGTTTACCCATTAATCACCCGTGTGAAACGGTCAATTGATGACTTGGCAAAGCCCACTGCGGAGCTAAATAATGCGAAGCTAGATCATGCGAAGTTAAGACTTAGCTCACAACTTCAGGCGAAGTTACCTTCAAAGCCTCGTGCGAAGCTAAAACTCAGCCCATATCGGAGCTATGACTCATCCCATAGCGGTGCTAAACCAACTAGGGATAAGGCTTCTGGCACAAAGCTCCTGGATCAGCCTCTGGGGGGGCTAAATGGAAAGTTTCAGGCGAAGCTAATAGTTAGCTTCAAAGCGAGGCTACCAACCAAAATTAGGTGAAGCTGTTAGTTCCATGCGGAGCTATGAATCTTACCTTGGGGTTATGCCAGGCTAAGTATTGAGCTAACTTAGCGTCTTGGCCTGCTTGGGTCTCTTCAAAGGCAATTTTGGCTTACTATCTGCTTTATTGGATTAGTAATGTCCTTGTTGCTGCCTTATATCTGGTCATCAGCTGGTCTTCGTTTTATATTTTATAGATGTCAACAAGTTAGACGTCGTTCAGACCGGTTGAAGATGAATGCGAGATATCTATCTTTTTCGAGTGTCAACAAGACCCCCTTTAAAGTTTTCGTGAATCTGCAATGGAATGGTTCAGATTTTGAAATACTTTGAACTGCTTTGATTGATGACATGTGAATGTGAACGTCGCCTCGGTGGTCGAGTTTAACTTCGCTTTTAGCCTCACTTTTAGGCTAGAATAGGTTCGCCGGGGAATTGCAACAATCTGCTTCCGTGTAGCTTTGCACTTCTGAGTAGCTTCACGCTTCTGGGTAGCTTCGCCTTGGGCTTCCTGAAGTAGCTTCGCTTTAAATCGAATTGGAATATGAGCATTAGCCTCGCGCTCGCTGTGATGGAGCGACGTTCCGTTCCCGAGGATAACCGCTTTTGCAAGTTACGAGAGGAATTGCTTCCTTTTTCAAGGTTTGAATAACTTTCCTTGCATTTACGAGGGAGATTATTCCCTTTTTTAAGTTCAAATAACTTCATGTGTATTCCTGAGGGAGATTATTCCCTTTCTCAAGGTTAAGCATTTGAATGCTTTAACTTCGCCAGCTCTCCCAAGCTTTGAAGTGGTAGCAGCGTAGTCAGGCCAGGAGGCCTATAAATAGGACTCTTATATTCCTTCTCAGAGAAACATACTCTTCTTTTTCTAGGAGGTTTGTTTATGACCCCTCCCCATTGCTTAAGCAAGGAGACTGAGGTCCCTGAAGTAGTGGGGACTCTCACTCTGGTTATTACCCAATCAAGAACTGGTGAGCCTCGGCCATCCAGTGACTTTAGCGAGTTTATCTCCCTTAATTTTCTTAGCTTTATCAGCTATCTCAGGGATTAAATTTTCTTGGTCTCTGAATTTGGCTGACTTTTAGAAAAAGGGTTTCAACCCTATCTTTAAGCTTGCCGGCGAAGATAGCATTCTTATCTGATCAGGTAAAGGATCTTTTCATGCGAAGTTCTTGCCTTTGATCTGTTAAATCTGCCATATAGGTAAGGGCTTGGCCTCTTCAAGGTTGAGCCAGTCTTGCCATATAGGTAGGGTTAAGACTGTGCCCTCTGGGCCAGTCTAGCCTAACCATATAGGCGAGGCTAGGACTTTGTCCTTTTTGAGGCTTCTCTAGTCTAAATGCCTGGGGCGGAGCTAAGACTTAGCCTATGCTAAGCTCGTTTAACGTTACCATGCAAGCGAGACTATCCTCTGCTTATCTGAAATTTATTACATAACAGGGTCGGATCTGGATAGCTTCGCCCAAAGAATAAAACTTTGACTTCGCATTTTGTCCCTCCTTTTTTTTTATTTAATACTAACTTGTTTCCTATTTGCATTGCATTGTACTATGCTCCCCATTCTTTCATCTTGATGAAAGAGAACAAAAACTTGCCCCTTGCTTTTCAACTTGAAGCTTTGATCATAAGCAGGAAGAACATACTCGAGCAGCTGGTGCGCGTTCTGAGAAGAGGCCGGCGATCGCTTATCAGAGATGATCCACTTTGGGAAGGGGCTGGTAGTCGTTTATCTGTGATGATCCACTTCGGGAAAGCGGATATCACCAGTAAGGTCAAGGATCCTCCCTTTGCCAATTTTGGCAAAGGAAGATCCAGTCTTCTGAGGGCAACCAATCCCTTGCTAATTTTGATCAAAAAAGATTCAGCTTCTGGATGGCAAAATCTGCCATTAAGCGAAGGATTACGGACTTGTGCAGGAAGAAGACCTTTCGTGTCTAGTTGGTTTGACGTATCACCCTAAAAGTAGATAGGACAACTTGTATGCCTTTGGAGTAAAGACTCTACTATATGAAAGACAATCTTATTGTATTATCAATGTATCTTTTCTTTTGAATCAATAAAATTCTTGCCTTTTTTTTATCCTTTACTTTGCTCCCCTTCTTTTCACTTTGAACTTCGAAAGTAACTAGAATGGACTGGCTTAGGTAAGCCTTTCCTGAGGAGGAAAGAAAAGCTCTTAGCGTAGCTAAGCTTTCAGCGAAGCTGCAGACGAATTTTCAGCTAAGTTAGGAACGAGCTTCCAGCAGAGCTAGCACGATATTTTTGTGAAGCTAAAGATGAGCTCCTAGCGGAGCTAAAACTCAGCTTTCAGCGAAGTTACTCAAGCGTTACGCGAAGTTAACGCTGAACTCGCAGCGGAGCTAGCCCTTGGCAGGGCTGAAGTAAGGCTTCTCGGGGAAGGCGCTTAGGCGCCATTTCAAATTAATTTAAAACGGCCGCCTGCGCTCCTTTTGAGGAGGCGAAGTTACAGTTTTATGTCTATAAAAGCCCGATGGGCTGAAAGAGAGAATTAACTTCTCTTAATATACTTTGAATTTTCAGAGAGAGAATCTCTTTCCTTTTTTTCTTCTTCATTCTGATTTTCAAAACTCTTTAGTTCTTCATGGCTCCTAAACGACGAGCAGGCAAAGAGGCAGCGACTTCTGCTACGGAGGCGCCCTCTCCTCCTCTGATCATCGAACGCCCCATTCCTGGGAGGGATTTTTTTCCTTTTTTCAGAGATTTTTATCTCTTTTCGAAGTCATTTACTGGCTATTTCATGGTGAATCT
Organism: Agave tequilana; assembly: GCA_038442645.1. Classification (NCBI taxonomy): domain Eukaryota; kingdom Viridiplantae; phylum Streptophyta; class Magnoliopsida; order Asparagales; family Asparagaceae; genus Agave; species Agave tequilana. Next base: position 57,929 of record JAVJIF010014528.1, on the reverse strand, counting down.
GGAGTGATTCTCCATGATCCAGTGATCTCAGGGAGTCACTCTCCCTTAATTTAACTTTGCCGAATTTCTAGGGTTTTTAATTCCCCTTAATTTCTCAATTTGAGATTTAGAAACCAATGGTTTCTTCTCTTAGCTTTTATGCGAAGCTAGCCCTCAGAGAAGTTCACATTCTGGCAAATGACAAGATGCGAAGTTAGTGAAAAAACACCTAGAGGGGGGTGAATAGGTGTAAGTGCTAATCTAATAAACTAAATGCAAACTAAGTGCGCTAAATGCGGAAGCTAATGCAAATTATGCACAAACTAATACAATACAACAAGTGTAGCCGAATTCCCTTGCGAGGCTCTGGACTAACTCCCCTTGATTCCCCTTGAAATGGGTTGAGGCGCTATGTGAAGCTCTTGTTGGATGAGTACAAGTTAGGCACACACACACAAGCAATCCAAGCAATATGAAATATGTGCACACACAATCAAGCCAAGCAATCAAGGATAAATTACAATATGAAAGATGCAAGGCAACACAAGCAATGTATATAATATGAATGCTATGAAAGTATGATGCTTGTATGAAATGATGCTTTGCACAAATGTAAAGAGAGAGAGTTAAAGAGACAATGGATCAAAACGCAAACACCAAGATTTGTTTCGAGGTTCGAGCACCTTGCTCTACATCCCCGCCTACACCACCGTGTAGGATTTCCCAATCCACTATAAGGAGTACCAAACTCCTTCTCTCAACCACAAAGCCACCGAGGCTATACAACAACACTCCACCTCTACCGAAGAGGGAAACGGCCCGTAGCCAAATACAACAAACAACCTCTACCGAAGAGGCTCACAACTCACAATCACCCGATCACCTCTACCTAAGAGGGATTCACAAGTAAAAGGGTGTTTTACAACAATGAGGTTTACAACAACAACCTCAAACACTTCTCTTTCTTTTTCTCTTTTCTTTTTCCACACAAAACAAGGATCCTAATAACTTAGGATAGAAGATATAGCTCAAGTGGAAAACTAAGTGTTTTGGAAAACAAGAACTCAAAGAAAACACTTGGGAAATTTCTTGTAAAAGATAAGGAATGAAAAGCTAATACATAAATCCCAAATTCCTATTTCTTTGATTTTTCCAAAACCCTTAAAAAACACAAAGAATAAATCTTGTTAGCACTTAAAACTCTTTTAAAAACTTCTTTTTAGCTTCAGAGAATGTAAGAAAAACAGCCCAAAAAATCTTGGCCAAAAACTCCAAATATTGGGGTTTATATAGCCCCTAGAAAAATATAGCCGTTAGGCTGATGTGGCAGCCTGACAGGCTACCGGTCGACCGGCCCGGTCGACCGCCAACGGTCAGAAAAGTGACCGTTGGGCACTACCGGTCGACCGGCCCGGTCGACCGAAAAAACCCGAGAGCAGAGCTCTCAACTCGGTCGACCGGCTCGGTCGACCGTCCACTGTGCCTAACAGACGTGCACGTCTGTGCACGTCGGTCGACCGGATCGGTCGACCGGCCCTTGGTGCGGTCGACCGGTTCGGTCGACCGACCAGCCTGTCAGCACAAAATCAGGTCAGAAAAATTTGGAAAAATATTTTCTAAAAAATCTTTTATCTCTTTTAAAAATACCATAAAAATTGTTTTATCATTTTATGTTGAAACATAAATATGTGATAAAAATTTCAAGACATATATCAATCATATCAATTCATTTTTGTGTCTTGCAAATTTTATCAAAAACAAAACTTTATATTTTTATCAAACTTGATTTTTCCAAAACATGAATAGGATAGTCAAAATAAGTTTGTTTACCAAGTTAAAGCTTGTATGTATAAATAGAAAACATCTACTATACATATAACATATGTAAACTTGTTTTGATCTATTATTCATGAAAACCAAAAACCAAATCATGAAACGTGTGTGTTTTGTGCACTTGAGCATATCAACTAAACTAAGCTTTACAAATATGGATCTAAAACTCTATCTAAACTAGGATACCTAAGTCTTCTTGACGATCTTCATCTTCAAGACGGCTTGGCTCCCAAACATGATCCACCGCGTGCAAAGGTATGATCTTTAAGCTTTGGCACCGGAATCACCATGATAAGCTTCCAAACACCTCTTGTTGAAGCTAATCACCAACTAATATCCTGTTAATGATCTGAAACTTAGAAACACAAGAATATTAGTAAACATAACTACATGAGTTGATCATCATCAAAACTAGAGTGGAAGGCCTTTGGGCCAACAGTTAGCTCTAGAGGCGTAGATGGAAAGAGAACTTTAAAGTCTTTTGAACAATTTTAGGCACAAGTGCCTTTCCAGCGAAGTTAGCCCTTGGAGCTTTTCTGCATTCTGTTCAACGATAGAACGCGAAGTTAACACTTGGAGATTTTCTGCACTCTGCCTTCGTTTAAGTGTGGAGCTGAGCCTCAGGGCGAAGCTAATGCTAGGCTAACTTCGCTCGGAGAGCGAAGCTAAGCCTTAGCAATTTTCTTTTTTGCTTTAGCTTTCTTTTTCTTTGACTAATGGACTAATATAGTTTCTTCTTGGTTTGTTAGTGCACTATACTCCTGGTTCTTTGAACAGTCTCTTTGGAACAGCTAGGGGACTGGATGAGAAATAGCTTGCAATTTCAGGGGTAAGCCTCATTATTTAGCGAGCAGAGCGCTCGATGCCCTGATCTATACCAGAGATCAGCGTATCATGGGGAGCATCTTGACTACTGCTCCCCTCAAGAATTGTGACCGAAAGATTTATCAGAAGCCCGACTTCATGTTTGGGGATGCAACGCCTGACACTGATCATCAGCTGCTGGCCAGGGAAGGGCAGTGGATCTTCAATCTGGATGGCGAGAAGTATTACCTCCCATCTAGCAAGCGTCATTCCCGCTGTCTTTCTTTCAATGCGTGACGAGGTCTCAGAAGATGAAGTGGCAAGTGACTCAGACCACTGACTTAGTTCATGTGGAAAAATTGATAGCTTCGTCTCCCAATTATACAAGGGCAGGTCCTCCACGCTGCATTTTGGGTCTTCATCCTGGAAATATTCTCCCAGACATCCCAGTGGGGGAAAATCCTGCTATGGCTTAAACCTTTAGAAATCAGTTCTTCAAAGTTCACGGCAACTATCCGACAACTGATTTCAGGACCCCAGGCTAGATTCATCCTCCCAAGGCCTGGTGAAGAGATTTGACCCTATACTTCTTGGCCCACTTTGAAGAGGATTTAAAGAGGCTGGGACTTTGTGAGGCTGTAGAGCAACCTGCTATGGCATCTACGCCATCTTTGAATTATACTGCCCTGCTACAAGGACTTTCTTTACCCCTGTAGGCGAACTGGGTATGACCTTGCACGAGATATGGGACGTCTCTGCCCTACCACTGGGTCTTTGCCCTATGAAGAATACTTCCCGTGATAAGCTGAATTGGGACTTCTGGAGAAACAGGACTCCTCTCTGTTCGAGACCTACTAAGAATTGATGTGCTATTTTTACATCTGTTCGAGTATGCATGGGAGCCATAAAGGAGCTTCGAGCAGTTCGAAGAGCTCGGGGAATTATCTGTTCCCCAACCTAGAAGATGCTCTTGAAGCAGCTCACTGCGAGATTGCAGACGAGGACATTTTTCGGAGGATGTAAGAACATTCCCAGGGAGATATGGTCTTAGAAGAAGATGAAGGTATCCATGAGAAGGGTGATATTCTCAGGAGTTTCCATCATCAGGCCCGTCGACCGATGTCCCAGAAAGCACTTTTGTCAGGTTTTTATCGGTTTGGTTGAAGAGATGTATGGTGCCATTTCCTTCTAGTGACGTCGTTCTTTCGACTGTCTTATTGCCGGCCGTTCTCTAGTCCACGGTCGCTCCCTTGGACTTCTTCCGGTAATGGTATGTTGTATTCAGCGGGGTCTTCGTGCCTTGACGGAAGCTTTTTGCAGGCCACCAACGATGAAAAGGGGGAAGAGTACTATCTTACACCGTGACGGACCAAACCCCAGGATCAGCTTGCCATACACCTATTTGATGGCATGGTTCGCTCGTCACTACCCAGCTATTATTCAAGCTGGTGAAGCGCCTCCAGAAGGTGTTCGAATGGCGCTTCTCTGCCGATTTGAGGGATCTTCATGGTTACGGACCTATGTGGCTACGGTTTGCAAGCTGCTGTGTCGGTACGACGTCTATAGTCTCTTCCGGTGCTTCCCCTACATTCACGATGCGGGCTATGGTGAAGAATTCAAGGATGTGGGAGATGGGAAGACGTCGCTGAGCCGGGGGATCTTTGAATGGCTGGTTAGCATTTGACCATATCGTCTGGTGTATAGGAGCAGGGACACCTGCTATTTGGAGCCTTATGTTCCGAGTCGATTTGCTTATCAGTTCGGGTATGACCAACTCTATGTTGGTAATCTGAACACCAACCTGGCCTTCATGGGGAGCCTCATTGATGGTGCTCGCGCCTTGCGGTTCTTCATCGCTGGCTGTACTGAAGCACGGATGTGCATGCCGTTGAGAACCCCAAACCTACTGACGACTTTGGAGTTCTGTCAGTAGTATAGAACTTCAAACTCCATGCCAACCGGATTTTCTGTTAACTTTTTTGGCGTGAAGTTGATCTCTCAGCGGCTGAAGCGGAAAGTCACCGAGAAGGGTGAGGGCAAAAGGGTCCGGGTGCCAAGCCTCACAGAGTTTGTTACCACTACCAATAGTGAAGCTTCAGACGTGAAAAGTCCCCACTTTGAAGGAGTCGCGGGGCTTGAGGTTCCACTAGATGCTCCTGGTGGGGTAGGCACGACCCCTATGGAAGACGTAGAGGTGGAAGAGGTGGAGGAAAAAGACCCCGACGTCCACTTCAAACGAAAGCGGCAAGGTGGGTCCCCTAGGAAGAGGGTGGTGAAAAAGCCTCGTCGCTACACTCCCACCATTATTGCAGAGGGCGAATCAGCTGTGGTGCCTCTGAAAGATCACCTAGAGGGGGGGTGAATAGGTGATATAGCTAATCTATGAACTAAATGCGGAATTTAATAACTAAATGCAATACACTCAAGTGCAATCAACAAATGATGCACACACAACCAAGCCAAGCAATTATGAATGCACAATATGAATAGTTGCAAGGCACAAGTAAAGAGAGAGATAGAGAGAGAGTCAATGGATCAAGCGCAAACAACAAGATATGTTTCGAGGTTCGAGCACCCAGCTCTACATCCCCGCCTTCGACACACGAAGGATTTCTAATCCACTAGCAAGTCCACAAAGAACTCTCACATGGAGTACCCAACTCCTCTCTTTACAACCACAACCTCCTCCTTGAGGCAAACTCCAATCCAACAAACAATCACCTCACAACCCGAGGGATTAGCACAAAGCAAACAAGGATCACCTCACCACTTGAGGGATACAACCCAAGGCACAAAGCCAAACAAAGATTGGGTTTTTAACTTGGTGGTCTAAACAACAACCACAAACAACTTCTTTCTCTCACACAAAGATCCTATAGAAGAGATAGTAGATTTTAGCTCAAGTGTGGAGAAAACCAATGGAATGGAAATTAAAATCACAAAGAAAATCCTTGGAAAAACTGAAACCAAGATATAGAAGATGAATCAAAACTCTTTTCCCAAAAACCCTTTTCTTTGAATTTCCAAACCCTAGCAAAAACACCAAATAGATTGTTCAATTTGAATCCAAAAACTTCTTTTGATTGCTGTGAAAACACTAGAGAGTAGGGAAAAATTCGCACTAAAAATCTTAGAGAAAAACTCTTACAAATGGGGTATTTATAGACCCCAGAAAAATATAGCCGTTGGCAGCAGAAAATGCCAGAAATACACTGCCGGTCGACCGGCCGGTCGACCGTCTAACGGTCAAATTTTGCCCGTTGCCAGCTACCGGTCGACCGCCCCGGTCGACCCAAACAAACAGAGAGCTCTGCTCTCAGACCCGGTCGACCCGGACGGTTGACCGTCCAAAGTCTGCCAAACGTGCACAGATCTGTGCACGTCGGTCGACCGACCCGGTCGACCGACTTCAGCCAAGTCGACTTGGTCAGAAGACTAGTCGACTGGTTGAAGCCTGGAACAGAAAACTGGGTTAAAAACATGTTTAAAAATTCTTTTATCTTTTCTAAAAATCACCAAAAATAGTTTTATCATTTTGCATTGATATATAAACATGTGGTAAAAAGTTTAGCTCAAATATCAATCAATATGAACTATTTTTGTGTCTTATCGTTTTTACCAAAAATCAAAAACTGTATTTTCTAAAACTTGGATTTTGAATAGAAAATATGTTTTGTCCAAAACTCTTCCAAATACAAAAACATGATATTTAAACACTTTGAAGCATGATGCATATGGATAGAAATCCAATATACATGAAACAACTATATATCCATGTTTTTTGTCATTAATTCCAAAATATGTTTTGACAAAAATACCAAAACATAAAACACATGAATAAGTGAGTCAAAACTAAGTTTGTCTAGGAAATTAAAGCATCTATGTATATAGAACAAATCATATATACATTAAACCATGTAAACTTGTTTTGATCTATCTATTCATGAAAACCAAGATCGGTTAAACCTAAAACCGAAAAACCGAAAACCAATATTCAAAACATGAAACGTGTGTGTTGTGAACTTGAGCATTATCATACTATTCTAATCTTTACAAATTTGGATCTAAACACAAAACTAAACTATGGTACCGATGTCTTCTTGTAGAGCGCAAACTCCAAGCCAACTCGATCCAAAACTCCTTGATCCACCGAGCAAGTGCTATATATGATCTTTGACGCTCGGGCTCTTGAATCAACATGTGAAAGCTTCCAAATCATCTTGTTGAAGCTAATCACCAACTAATAACTTGATTAATGATCTGAAACTAAAATCACAAGATTATTAGTATGTATAACTACATGAGTTAATCATCATCAAAACTAGGGTGGAAGGCCTTTGGGCCAACAATCTCCCCCTTTTTGATGATGACAAAACTCATGGAGTTATATATGCATGGATTAAAGTTAAGCTTCAAAGAAGCTCCCCCTTAACTCATGCATAAACAAATAAACAATAAATAATATGCAATAAGGGTTCTTAAACATGAATGCATATAAATGCATAAACAATGAAAGGTTCTAAATACCAATGAAATGTTTAAAAACAAAACAATGAAAGGCTCTAGATACTAATGAAATGTTTAAAAACAAAACATGCCTCTAGATACCAATCTCTAGATACCAATTACAAAACATCCAATTACAAAACATGCTCTAGATATCAATTAAAATTAAACTAAATTAAACTTAATATATGCAAAAACATAAACATGCATATAAACTCAAGTTCTTCTCCCCTTTTTGTCAATCATCAACAAAGGGGTACGAGCCAAAACAAAACAAAATCTTCTCCTCTTTTTAATACAAAGAATCAATCTTCAATAAGGGGTAAAAGCAAAACCAAATCAATTGAAAAATCAATAAATATTTCTCCCCCTTTTTGTTCGAAACAATGAATCAAAAAAATAATATTTTCCCTTTTTGTCTAAAACAAAAACAAAGTCAATTAGAGGTGACAATCAATTAAGGTACCAATTGAAAATATGTCAAAGAATAGCATCTTGATACCAATTTAAATTAAACATAATAAATCTTGAATGTTTAAACAAAAATTTTGATACCAATTGTAAATAATTTTCATTTTGAACATATGATACTAAATTTGAAATTTTCAATCATAAAGTAAGGGAGTACAAATACCAATTGAAAGACAAAATCAAAGTTTCTCCCCCTTTATGAAATACAAACTAAAGTAATGCATAGGCTTGATACCAATTTAAAAGTAATCAATTGAAATAAAGTTAAAGCTCAAGCACTAGCATAAACAAGATTTTGTGCTTAAAGATATAGGGATATAATAAGCACAAATAAAACATATATATGTATGAAAAATAGATACCAATAGAAATTGATATTCTTGGAATAGAAAGCATACATACATACAAACATATATGAGTATACAATAAGTGTCAAGATTGATACCAATTGAAAGAATTCAAAGATATCAATTGAAATAACAATAAGATCAAGTGTATATCTCATATCACTATACCTCCCAATCATGATTCAAGTTTTAAATGATTTTCATTTAAAGCATACATGAACATGATCTCCCATCCATCCTCCCATAGAAGGTAGGGGTTTTCAAAAATAGATTTGAAAATGTAGTATGTTTGAAAATCTCTACCATAGTGAAGAATACGAACTAGTTATAGGAAAAACTTTTTAAAACTAGTACGAAATCCTTCAAGTAAGGAACAAAATAAATTATTTTTCATGAAACACATGTAAATCACATGATCACTAAACACTCAAAGTCCATAAAGCTCATATCAAATTCTCATGAAAACAAATCATGAGTAAACTAATAAAGTGAGTGTACAAGTATAATGTGACACATATCAACATAAAAATGGACAATCAAGCTCATATGAAATTCCTTGAAAACATGAAATTCATGTGAAATCACCAATTGAAATTATCTTAAAGACATGAAATTCATAATAAATGTGAAATCACTTGGCAAACATGAAATTCATCCAAATGATTTAAACTTCAAGGCATATGTATGTCATGTACAAACTAAAGTATACATACATATCCTAAACACAATGAGACCACATGAGTATATGCATGAAGGCACGTGGCTCAAGGATGTACATGTATAATCAATAGTTTGGACAAGATGGACATATACATGAAGTTAAAACAAAAAAATGATAAATACAAGTCAAATGCAAGAATCATCAAAACTAGACTATACTAGTACATCAAGTGAATACAAATGAGCGTTCAAGCACAAACATATATAAAGGTCTATTTGTAGCTCACTAGTTGTACAAGTATAAATCCTAGTCTTAATCAAAACTTATCAGTTAAGCAAGTAGTCAAAACATGAAGCATAAAACGGGATACAAATCAATCACGAAAGACATAAAAATGATCATGAAGAACATCCACATGCTATTAGAATCAAGAAACACATAATAGCCTATAAACATCAAAACATGTGGCAAAATTAGAAATCATACAACACATCACCATTGTTAAGCTATTACAACACAAGTTATTTATCAAAACATGAATCATTAAAACAAAAAGTCATAGTCAATCATATGATTAGCATGACTAAGACATGGGCATTAGATCTATGATTAACATGATAGCTAAAATATAAAGAGAACACAAAATATGGGTCCATACTAAACATATGTGTCTCAACAACTAATCATGTAAAGCATAAGTCTAATAAACATTGCAAATGTCATACTAATCATGAAACAATAAAACATGATTTAACAAAACAAAAATCATAAACATCATAAACATCCAAATGGTCATAATGCATATGCATGTACATTAGATCTAGTGCATACATGTTAGTTTAAATAAGGTGAGAACACTAAATATAGATCCATATAAAACATGGGTGCTCAAGTAACTAAACATGTATAACACTATTCTAATGAGCATGGCATAAGCATAATGAACAATAAACCATGGCATGCTATAAATAGATGAACATGAAAAGCATGCAAATAAAAAATTGGGAGTTAGAGAATGATACCAAAACCGATGAAGGTGCATCTCTACTTCTCCAAACCACGGTGGTCCTCCCACCAAATCCCCTTGAGAGTGAAGCATCCAAATGGTTCTCTTTGGGCTTAGAACGCATCCACCTCAAGGCACCAATACTCTCACGTGATGCGAGAGCTCCCACCTACATCAAAAAGCATAGAGGTGGTCTTTGGTACCCATTTCCTATTGGGTCCACGGGGGTTAGTATCTTTTCTAACCCAAACAAGATTAGTTGCTAAATTTTCATGATAAACACGATCATAACAAAATCTAGCAAGGTGGCCTTTTCGACCACAATGTGTACAAGTGTACACATGAGCATACATGTAATGGTGGTGACCGTGCGAAGCATGTGTATGCCGTATAGAGTGTGCATGCAAAGATGGACCTTGTTTCTTGCGAACCAAGGATTCCAAGTGTGTGTGATTCAATGTGCATTGGCTCAAAGTGGAGCCCAAACATTCAACACTTTTCTTCAAAATATTTATATCATTTTCAATGGTGGAAGATAAAGTGGAGCATGCAATAGGTGTGCAAGAAGAAGAAGAAGCTATACTATCATGGCACACATGAGAATCAATATCAATTTTCAAAGATTCATTTTTCTTTAAAACTAAATCTAATTCTTTTGTAATTGAATCAATTTTATTTTTCAAAGAAAAGTTATCTTTAAAAGTAAAATCCAACTTTGAAGATAAAATCTCATTGTGCTTCACAACATCATCACAATCATTTTTGTTTTTCAAAATCTCAATCTCATCAAGGGCAAGGTCTAGTTGAGATCTTAGTGAGTCACGTTCACTAGTGATCTCTTCCTTTTCTTGCAAAACCGATTCAAAATTAGAACACAAATCCTTTAATTCATTTTTCAAAACAAGGTTGTCCTCTTTCAAAAGATTGTGTTTTTCTAATAAATTTTCAAGCTTTTGAGCAAGTTCCAAATTCAATGTTTGAACTTCAAAACAACCATGGCAATAGGAACTAGAGCTATCATCTATTTGAGAATCCGATTGTACCTCAAGGGAGTTATTCCCTTGGACTATGAGGCAACGCTCTTCGGACTTTTCTCTCTTAGATCTCCTCATCTTGTTGATAATCCTTGGAAGCTCGGGAGACGTCAATAAGCTCCAAACTGCAAAAGCCGAGTCATAACGATCAAACACCGGTAAAAGATGTTCACTAAGAGATGCTCTAAGTGCTCTAATTGTTAATGCATTTGCCTTCTTATGCTTGCTACTATTAGGGAATGATTCCATAGTGGAGGCTTGATAAACTAGATGTCCTAGTCTTTTCAAATGGCTACTCATATTGGCCTTCCAAGCATCAAGTCTAATATGGTCAAACATAGGAGGGCTATCCATGAGAACAAACTAAATGAGTGCAAATGAACAATGCAAATGAAGATTAGCAAACCATGATCTCACTCCTAGGTGGTTAAACCTAAATATCAAGAGCACTAGCTCTGATACCAATTGAAAGATCACCTAGAGGGGGAGGGTGAATAGGTGATATAGCTAATCTATGAACTAAATGCGAAATTTAATAACTAAATGCAATACACTCAAGTGCAATCAACAAATGATGCACACACAACCAAGCCAAGCAATTATGAATGCACAATATGAATAGTTGCAAGGCACAAAGTAAAGAGAGAGATAGAGAGAGTCAATGGATCAAGCACAAACAACAAGATATGTTTCGAGGTTCGAGCACCCAGCTCTATATCCCCGCCTTCGACACACGAAGGATTTCTAATCCACTAGCAAGTCCACAAAGAACTCTCACAAGGAGTACCCAACTCCTCTCTTTACAACCACAACCTCCTCCTTGAGGCAAACTCCAATCCAACAAACAATTATCTCACAACCCGAGGGATTAGCACAAAGCAAACAAGGATCACCTCACCACTTGAGGGATACAACCCAAGGCACAAAGCCAAATAAAGATTGGGTTTTTAACTTGGTGGTCTAAACAACAACCACAAACAACTTCTTTCTCTCACACAAAGATCCTATAGAAGAGATAGTAGATTTTAGCTCAAGTGTGGAGAAAACCAATGGAATGAAAATCAAAATCACAAAGAAAATCCTTGGGAAAAACTGAAACCAAGATATAGAAGATGAATCAAAACTCTTTTCCCAAAAACCCTTTTCTTTGAATTTCTAAACCCTAGCAAAAATACCAAATAGATTGTTCAATTTGAATCCAAAAACTTCTTTTGATTGCTGTGAAAACACTAGAGAGTAGGGAAAAATTCGCACTAAAAATCTTAGAGAAAAACTCTTACAAATGGGGTATTTATAGACCCCAGAAAAATATAGCCGTTGGCAGCAGAAAATGCCAGAAATACACTGCCGGTCGACCGACCGGTCGACCGTCCAACGGTCAAATTTTGCCCGTTGCCAGCTACCGGTCGACCGCCCCGGTCGACCCAAACAAACAGAGAGCTCTGCTCTCAGACCTGGTCGACCCGGACGGTCGACCGTCCAAAGTCTGCCAAACGTGCACAGATCTGTGCACGTCGGTCGACCGACCCGGTCGACCGACTTCAGCCAAGTCGACTTGGTCAGAAGACTAGTCGACTGGTTGAAGCCTGGAACAGAAAACTGGGTTAAAAACATGTTTAAAAATTCTTTTATCTTTTCTAAAAATCACCAAAATAGTTTTATCATTTTGCATTGATATATAAACATGTGGTAAAAAGTTTAGCTCAAATATCAATCAATATGAACTATTTTTCTGTCCTATCGTTTTTACCAAAAATCAAAAACTGTATTTTCTAAAACTTGGATTTTGAATAGAAAATATGTTTTGTCCAAAACTCTTCCAAATACAAAAACATGATATTTAAACACTTTGAATCATGATGCATATGGATAGAAATCCAATATACATGAAACAACTATATATCCATGTTTTTGTCATTAATTCCAAAATATGTTTTGACAAAAATACCAAAACACAAAACACATGAATAAGTGAGTCAAAACTAAGTTTGTCTAGGAAATTAAAGCATCTATGTATATAGAACAAATCATATATACATTAAACCATGTAAACTTATTTGATCTATCTATTCATGAAAACTAAGATCGGTTAAACCTAAAACCTAAAACCGAAAAACCGAAAACCAATATTCAAAACATGAAACGTGTGTGTTGTGAACTTGAGCATTATCATACTATTCTAATCTTTACAAATTTGGATCTAAACACAAAACTAAACTATGGTACCGATGTCTTCTTGTGGAGCGCAAACTCCAAGCCGACTCGATCCAAAACTCCTTGATCCACCGAGCAAGTGCTATATATGATCTTTGACGCTCGGGCTCTTGAATCAACATGTGAAAGCTTTCAAATCATCTTGTTGAAACTAATCACCAACTAATAACTTGATTAATGATCTGAAACTAAAATCACAAGATTATTAGTGCATATAACTACATGAGTTAATCATCATCAAAACTAGGGTGGAAGGCCTTTGGGCCAACAGCCTCCTCCTCCTGTCCCGTTAGTTATTAAACTATATTCACAAAACTAGACGACTGATAAAGCTGTTCCCAGCCTGGGTAAGACCAGTTTCATTAATCATTTTTTTTAACATGTACATATATATTTCGTACAACTCAATTGTTTATCCTATGATTTAGGAACCGGAACTGCAGGAGAACCAGGAGCCAAGACTGCAGGAGAACAAGGGGATTATTATGACCCTTTGTTCACTTATAAGGAAGGTGATGAGGCTAGCTACTTCATCGTCTCAGAAGATTCTGGAGGTGACGCGGCTGATGTCGGTCATTCGGGTGCTGGGACCTCGAAAGAGAGTCCAATGGCCTCAAGCTCTATAGGATGGACCACAGAGGCTTCAGCGAGCGAAGGTGAGCCAGACGTCCCTCCTGCAACTGCCAAAATCTTTTATATGGAGCCCGGCGTAATTAGCGTTGCCGTCAAGGAAGTCCAGAGAGAGATTGTTGCTGAGATAGTTGAGGCGGTATCGCCTCTTGATAATACTTTGATCCCTTGTAAGCAATTCTCTCCTGATATTCATTATGCCTTGTTCTTAACAAAGTCTTTTTATAGGTGTTCCGCCTTTAGGTGTGTTGACTTCAAGGCGACCAGCTGATCTTCTTGAGGGAATCAGGGGTGAGGCTAGCACTTCAGCCGCAACGAACGTTGCCGAGTTGGATATTTTGTATCACGACCTACTATCTTATCAGCCTGAGCCTGCCGATGAAGTTAAAGAAGCTGAGGAGACGGTGGCTATAGAGCCAATCTCACTCCCAACTGAATCGGTAGGCGAGATACCGTTGGTTTCTTTAACGCTGCCTACCCTGGCACCCACCGGGCTGAGGATAATTACCAACCCTACGTCTCTGACTCTGGTCGTCGAGCCAGTTCTTCGTGAAGTAGTCACCAGCCCTACTTTCATCGTAGCTAGTGTGTTAGTTTCAATGAAGACTCTTCCTCAATCACCGGCGATTCCTCGTCCTTCTCCTGCTAGTGTTTTTGCCACTTTCTCCACTGAGTGGAAGTTTTGTCTTCGGGGACTACTCGTTTACCAGGAGTAATTGAAGCTGAGCAAGAATTTGTGGCTAAGATCGTTGATAGCTTCTACAAGAGCTTAGAGCGATCTGTTGCTTTGGTCTTGAAGGGCTCGACTATCTCATTTTCTGCTTTAAAGGTGGTCCTCTCTCGAAATATTGAAAGCATCCGAGACTTTGGAGGGGATGACCAGGCTGCTGCATTGGAGCTTCAGTGGAAAGGCTTGAGAGAGACGTGGGCGAGTGGCGGTACCTCAGCAATTCAGATTTGAACTCCTCAGTAAATGAACAGCTTGAATGCCTTGCTACTCAAATGCGTGAAGCTCATCTTGCAGCACAGGAAGCAGCTAAGGCAATATCTTCAGATTTAAAACCCTTGGAGACAAGAAAAGTAGAAATTGGAGATGCCATTGATGCTTCAAATAGTGCTCTTCTCAACGCTGAGGATAAGATTGAGAAGGCTAAGAAAATGATCAGGAGAGCCAATCTTATTCTGTCCAAAACTGAACCAGTGCATCTTGAGGAGATCGCTCGGCTAGAGCAGCTAAAGGCCCAAAATGATGAAGTCTTGCAGCAGGAGCTAACACAGAGAGCAACTTTAGCTGAAATTGAGGCTCGACTGTCCCAGACAGCGAACTTTAATGAGGCCGAGTTGAGATCACAGGCATTCATCAGAGCTGCTGAGGAGAGGAAGAATAAACTGGTCATCCTTGAAGAACGGATCAAGTCTTACGAAGCGCCCTCGTAGCTTGTAATCCATGTATCTCCCTTTTTGAATCAATAAAAAGTAATTTTACTTGACTCCTTTATTGTATTTCCAACTTGTTTTATCTTTGAGCTTGCAATACTTACTTCCAAGTTATATTTACAATCCTTAAATGAAAGGACATAACAGCATAACTAACCTATTCAGAGGTGATAAACTGAACATGGTAGAATTAGTCTTTTGATAGATTATTACCAATAAGAAATGACACAATTCAAACCTTATTGGGATAAAAATAGGACAAAGTGAATTGATGGTCTTTATTGTTCACAGGTAAACATTAACATAACAGATTAAAGACTATCAGATTTATGAATAGGTTATGATGAATTAGACACTACAACCTGTAATAGTTCCTACTGAACTAAGACAAATAAGGGTGAATCCGATTTTAGGGACCCGTCTATTCAGAGGTAGTAACCTGAACATGATAGACTAAGACACACTAACTTCGGATCCGCTGTCAGAGGTAATCGTATTAACTTGGCAGCTAGTCCACAAGGGACTGCAGAGGTAAGTTGAATCTGGACTCCCATTAGTTCAGAGGTGGTTAACTGGACATAACCAACTGAGGGGTCTCAGGCTTACAAACCGTTGTTCAGAGGTTTAGTGTAAGCGTGACAGCAAGAACTCTCGACCTTAATAGAGGGAAGGAGAACAAAGTTATGGACTCATCTGTTCAGAGGTGATGGACTGGACATGACAGTTGGAGTACCATAAAAGAGAGAGATCTAGGTACTCGTCGGTTCAGAGGTAATGTGGATATAACCGATCGGAAGTTGCTAGACTCAAAGCTCTGCCATTCAGATGTGGCGAACTGGACATAACAACAAAGGAATAGTCCTTACTGGACTGAAAGATGAGACTTGGTTATCTGTCGGTTCAGAATTAATATGGACATAACCAATTGAGAAACCACCAAGCTCAGGATATCTACTATTCAGAGGTGACAAGCTGGACATAATGGTAAAGGAAATAATTCTATTGGGGAAGATAGGATTTGGTTATAAATTTCGTGAAAAATTGATATCTCCTTGGGATATTTTCTTTTTATTTTTTTTGAAGAAATTGTCAGAGGTGTATTGTTAACGTGACAAACACGAAAGTCCATTGGGGACTAAGAGGAAAATAATAGACTTTGAAGAGGGTCTATTAGAGACTCATTGGGGAGCCAAGAATATGAATCTCATGAAAGATTATATATCAGAGAACTCGCTGGGGATTTAGAACGGGATTTGTAAAACAGCCTGTCAGAGGTGTAATGTTAACATGACAAGGATTTTATTACAGTTAGAGATGTTTGAGCATAACCGTAATTTTGAGTGAACCTTGTCATTCTAGTGAAGAGAATGATAAGTGGAGTTTAATCTGCTGGGGATATTAACCAGATTTGCAGGGATGTTGGTTTTATCCGCCGGGAAGTGTGTTAGAGTCTTACTACCAGAGGTTTAATGTTGACATGATAGGTTTGACTCGTCATTTCGCTAGGAAGATGAATATCTTCTTATGTGGTCCTACCATTCTATGGACGAAAATTAGTAAGTGATTTTGGAGAGGAATCAAATAGGAACAGGTCCCTTAGGATTTTTAGCAAATCCTCAACTGTCAACAGATTTGATATGCCTTTACTAACTACCGTTTGAGTTGGGCTAGCCATGCTATTCCCCTCAGCATGATGAGTTGTCGAGGGCTTATGTTGGGCTTAAGGGCCAACATTTTCCTCTCTCCTTAGCCATTAGAGGCGTTGGATCATTTCATTACTTTGAGTAATGTGATGCCTTCCCCTGGGTTTTCACTCTGTAGGTGAGTTAGGGATTAAAGGGATGGATACGAATTCTGCGAGATCGTGATCTAAAGATTATCGTTCCTCGTGGGCTTTTTGTTTTGTTTCCATGTTGGAAAGATTCTGCAGAAGGCTGCAGTATGAACCTTCTTCAATGAGTTTGATTTAATAAGTCATCAGATAAACTCATTTGATTTTTAATTCGATCGATCATCACGATTTGATATGAACGTGGAAACAGTAGAAAGGTTCTGCAAAAGGATATATCACGAACCTTTTTTAATGAGTTTGGCTTGATAAGTCACAAGATAAATTCATTTGATCGGTCGACATTTGGTCGGTTACCACGTCTTGATAGGAACGTGGAAACAGTAGAAAGGTTCTGCAAAAATATGCATCACGAACCTTCTTCAATGAGTTTGGCTTGATAAGTCATCAGATAAACTCATTTGATCGGTCAGACCTTTTATCGTTGGGTCGAGCTTCGATCGATCGAATAGGAGCAAAGAGGTATGCCACCACTGTATATAGAAAAGTCAGGTTAAATAAATCATCTGCCTAAAACCGTTGCTTAGGCATGCTTGAGTTCAAAATATGACCTATTCTTTTAAGCTGAAGATAGGTACATATTTATATAATAGAGAAGAGTGACAAGGCTAAAATAATTTGACACCTTGTTTCTTCTTCAATGTCACCGATGTTCGATCGGCTCGACACTAGTCGACAATGAATTAGAGAAGAGTGATAAGCCTAAAATCGAAGTTCATAACCTTAGTTGTTCTTTGATGCAGCCGGTGTTCGATCGGCTCGACACTGGTTTATGGTAATATGATCTCGTTAGAGAAAGAAAGGAGCGCTCTTTCCAAATATGTTGGATTTGAAGGTCCTGATCAGAGGTGTAACATTAATCTAATCATGAGAAAGATTCTATCAAGGATAATACTTTTTTAAGAACCTGCCGTTGATCGGCATCATGAGCGTATCACCGTCTGGAGTTATAAGGCGATATGTTCCTTTTGAGTAGACTGTTTCTATCACGAACGGTCCTTCTCATTTGGGCTGAGATTTGCCTTTAGTTTTATTCGTCATGATCATCGATCGTCTGACGGCTAAAATCAAATCTCCTTTCTGAAAGACTCTCTGCTTAACCTACTTATTGAAGGCCTTCGAGATTCGAGCTTGATACAACTCAATATGTTGTTGAGCTTGTAGTCGTTTCTCATCTAGGGCTTCGAGCTCTTGAAGACGTAACCGATCATTGTCCTCTTTTGTCATTCTGATCATCAAGGCGACTCATAATGACGGCATCTGAATTTCTAATGGTATGCCCGTATACCAGAGTAAAAGGCGTATTGCCTGTCGGAGTTCGAACTGTAGTTTGGTAGGCCCAAAGACATTCACCGAGCTTCTCATTCTAGTCTCGCTTATTTGATAAAACAAATTTCTTGAGTAGCTTGATATTCGTCTTATTGAATGCTTCCGCCAAGCCATTAGCAGCAGGGTTATAAGCGGTTTATGTCACATTCTGAATTCGGTACTTATCGCAGAACCGATAGAATACCTAGCTTACAAATTAGGGACCATTATCATGGATGATCCGCTTAGGGACACTAAATCGATGAATGACATGGTGTTTGATAAAATTGATCACGTTGAAAGTTTTAACTTCAATAAGTGGAGTAGTCTCTGCCCACTTTGAGAAATAATCAGTTATTGCTAGGATAAACCGATGATCTTTTGTTGATGAGGGGCTGATAGACCCTATGACATCGATTTCCCATACTTCGAATGACCACGAAGTAACAGTTGGATGGAGCAACTCAGAAGGCTGATGCATAAAGTCTGCATGGATTTGACAGGCTTTACACCTTTGCACATATTTAATGGCATCGGCTATCATAGTTGGCCAATAATACCCAAGCTTGTGCAATCGATCCTTAAGCTTCGGACCTGGTTGATGAGCTCTGCATATATCATCGTGCGCCTTTTTAAGCACTTCTTGTGCCTCCGAATTAGAAAGGTAACGGAGGAGGATACCGTTATATGAACGACGATAGAGTGTCTTTACTATTGGATCATAGTAGAAATAGAAAGACCTTCGTCTGATAAACGCCGCTTCTTTAGGGTCATCTGACAATATGTCATGTAATGCATAGTCAATGAGGGAAAATTGTCAATCTCTCGGTTCGAAATCCGTTGAAGTGATATGGACCTTCTTGGTTTTCAACACATGTTTAGGACAAACAAGGTGTCGAGTAGCCACTGTAAGATGATACGTTGTGTCGATTTGTAAGGTCAATGTTGCTGCTAGTGCAGCCAAAGCGTCGGCTTTAGTATTTTGGGATCGGGACACATGACCGATGTAAAAGCCATCAAATAAATTGGCCATTTTGATGACTGCATGATAATAAGATACCAAATCTCCGTGGCGGACCTCATATTCTCCTTTAACCTGATTAATAATCATTTTTGAATCACCATAAGCTTCGAGGTAGCATACCCCCATCTCATGGGCGAGTGAAGGCTAATTAGTAGCACATTATATTCTGCTGCATTGTTGAAACATGGTTCTGTCAATGAAAACGCCCTAGGAAGGACATGATTTTGTGGTGAGATAAATACAATCCCCACGCCAGCAATGATCTTGCCTTTAGGGCCTATTTTTGATGCTCCATCAAAAACATCTGCCATACTTCGTCCTCTGAAGTGATATAGGATTCGAAAATCTCATCTGGAATATCTTCATGAAGTTTTGAGCTTTCTAAAATTGGATAAGCAGGTAGGAAGTCTGCAAGTGCCTGGCTTTGATTACCTGCTGAAGGACAAAGAGCATGTCGTACTGAGACAGAAGGAGGGCCCACTTAGCTAATCTTGAATTTAGTGATCCTGGTTTCGTCATGAGGAGACGCAAAGGATTCACTCTGAAAATGACATGCATGATTTGGCCAACCAAGTAATGCCGCATCTTTCGAATAGCAAAGATAAGAGCTAAGCATTCATTCTCATTAGGGTTATAGCGAGATTCAGCCTCTATCAGAGTCCTGCTCAGATAATAAATGACCTGTTCGTGGCCGTTATCGTTCTTTTGAGCAAGCAGAGCACCAAGAGAATGGTCCATAGCTTTCACATAAAGCAGGAATGATTATCCTGATGTGGGAGCCACTAAGACCGGAGGTTTAGTGAGGTATCTCTTGATATCCTTGAAAGCTTCTTGACAGGTTTTATCCCATACAAAAGAGACACCCTTTTTTATAAGCTGGGTGAACGGTTGACAGCGGTCTGAGAGATTTACGATGAACCTTCTGATATAGGCCAGTTTACCTTACAGGCCCTAAGTTCTTTGAGATTCTTAGGTGGATGCGCGTCTTGGATAGCTTTGACTTTATCCGGGTCAAGATGGATCCTTTTTTATGTGACAATGAATCCTAAGAACTTGCCACTCGAAACCCCTAAGAAGGATTTTGTTGGATTAATTTTCAGTCGATGAGCTTGCATTATATCGAACATTGTTCTCAAATCACGAAGATGATCATTCTTATCGCGACTTTTGATGGCAATGTCGTCGATATAATATTCTACCGTCTTTCGGAGGTGGTCGCGGAAAATTTTACTCATCGCACGTTGATAAGTTGCTCCCGCGTTCTTTAATCCGAAGGGCATCACGGTATAGCAGTATACCCCCAACGGTGTCTGGAATGAAGTATGCTTCTCATCCCCTGGGTACATCTTAATTTTATTATACCCTGAAAAGCCGTCCATGAAAGACATTCTTCGAATCCGCAGGTATTGTCAATCATGACATCGGTGATGGGCAATGAAAATTCGTCTTTAGGGCATACTGTATTGAGATTGCGGTAGTCAATACAGATCTGAATTTTTTTCATTCTTCTTAAGGACGGGAACAATGTTAGCAACCCAATCTGGATGTTGTTTCTCTCGTATAAAATCACATGCAATGAGTTTATGGACTTCGGCTTCTATAGCTTCCACAATGTTCGGGCAAAAAATCATCATTGTTGTTGCTTGACTAGCTTGGCGTCAGGCTTGATATTCAGACGATGCATAGCTACTTGTGGATCAAATCCGGGCATATCTTTGTAGTTCCATGCAAAGACATCGATATACTCTCTTACGAGTATTATCAATTCTTTTTCCGTAAGTGATAAGCTCTCACTTATAAAGATGGGTTTAGGGTGATCTTGACTACTCAAGTTAACCTGAATTACTTTGTCTTCAGTAGGTGGTTCGCGTTGTTCGAATCGCTTTTTTCACTGAAAATCCAGTTGCTGAGCCCATGGTTCAACATCAATAGATTTCGCAGGCTCTAATTGACTATTTGAAGTCATATTAACAGAGAGATTCTCAAACATTGTTCCCATACTAACATCTGACTCCCACTCGAAGGAAGAGGCAGAGCGTGACGGGATCGACTTGTTGTCTTCGGATCGAGTCGATGTAGAAGGTGAAAGTGTAACATATCCCAACCCCCTGCGTGTTTTATTACATTAATTTGTCGGTTTCCTTTTGGCAGAAATTACATAGAAAACCACGTCATCTTTTTCTAAAATTCAGGCCACTCCCACGCTGCAGGCTGTATCCTATTTTTTTCATCATATGCTGTGCTGATCGTGCGTAATGGAAAAATTGCGGGGGCTCTGAGTTTGAACTTGAATTTATGACCGTAGACCTTCGTAGTTGGGCTCTACCGAATATTATTGGTGATTGACTCCCTTTGGATGGAGGGATCACGAAGACGGACCCTTCCACACATTCCATAGATGTACTTGGTATGCTTGGTTTATGCAAGGGCATGTGTAGAGAGCTATTGGCGACAGATTCAAACAATTTGACACTCGAAAGATAATCAAAGATAACATTGTCATTAATCACCCATTCATCATCATCCTCAGAGGGATTATTACATTGAGGATTATTGAAACATGCTACAATTGGTTCACCGACCAAAGTAGCTAGCGTGTCTCCTTCAGATTCTGAATCTACCTCATTGTCACTGTCGCAGTTGTTAGGCAACGGTTCTTTTGATGTTTTACCGATTTTCTGATATAAGAGGGCATCAGTAAAGTAGTTTTTTACCCCTTTGAACGATTGTTTCTCAATGAACACCGTTCGTACCATTGTATCATCCTCCACGTATTTGAAGCATTGGTGCAGAGTAGAGGGAACTAGGGGTGCCATCGGATCGGATACGGATCGGATATTACCTCTACCATATCCATATCCGCACCCAACCTTCGGATACGGATACGGATATTGGCGGATGTGAAAAAATGATATTCGTATCCGCCAAAATCGGATATCAGATATAAATCAGATATTAGCGGATCGGATGCGGATACTAATCGGATATGTAAAAATGGATATGGTTAAAGATAAATTAAACAGAAATGCTTATATTACTTTTTATCTCATTTACTACAATATTAAATGTGATACATACTATGATATTATTGTATACATATCATTACATTCATTGTATTCATTGTCATTTGACTTCTATAACAATAGATTACATGTCCTCCGGTGCTAAATGCTGATTCGGATGACATGGTTGATGTCAAAATACTCAAAATATCATGTGGTGCTCTTGGAAGAATCGAATACTTTTCACTATTACTTTTTCACCAACTCAAAATATCAAAATTTAATACCTTATTCCATTGAAGAATAGTCTTCTCCATACCGATATCATTATGAAGCATGCAACATTCGGATATCGGATCGGATACGAATAAGATATTACTTTTATCATATCCGTATCCGCACCTACCTTTCAGATACGGATACGGATACGAATATTGATGGATGTGAAAAAATGATATCCGTATCGGATTGGAGGCGGATTCGGATTCAGATATCCGCAGATAATCCGTATCCGGTGGCACCCCTAGAGGGAACAATCCAGTTAGCATGGATCCAAGGTCGTCCTAACGACAAGTTATATGAAGTGTCAGCGTCAATGATGTAACACGTCACTTCTGATTTCAGGTTCCTGATTCGACAACGGAGTCGAATTTTTTCGAGTGGGTGGCTACTCCCTGCGTTAAAATCGTACATCGTAGTAGTGGTTGAGGACAACCGATACAATGGTATGCCAAGAAAGTAGATGAGCCTTTTGGGGATAATGCTGAGTGCAAATCTTGGATCAACCTGTACTCTTTCAATGCATGTCGAACCGATGTATCCGGTATAGTATAAAGGTTGATCGTGTTTGTTATCCTTGAGGAGCATGTCCTCAACTGTGAAAGTAATAGCAGGTACTTTTAACTGTACATGATGATATTCAGAACACAAGGGTTGAGTGTCGTCCTTAGGGGTTTCTAGCATATGTGTCAGAAATAATTCTGAATTAGCCAATGCATCCCTGAGTGCCTCTCTTGTCTCTTTCGAAAGGGGAAGCAGCTCGTGTATGGTGATACGAGTGGAGATATTAGCCAGCTGGGCTAATATGTCAAAGCGAAAAGGGATGTTAAGTCCCGGGCCTGAAGGTTTCTTCAGGAGACGGTCAAACCAGACTTCTTTCTACTTCTCTTTTCCCGAGGTCAGGATGGAGCCGGCATGGGTACTTGTACTGACGTCGTTTGCTGTTGTGTCTCATCAGTAATTCTTTCATACTATTTCAAGTATGATTTTCAGATTGAGTACCCGTTGGCTGAGGTACATTAGCCTGCGCTGTGTAAGCATGCCTCTCACTTTCAGAATCGCTAAGAGAAGCTGTTGTCACATTGCCATCATCTGGCAGGGCAGAGATAACATTACAAGATTTGCCTTTCGACTTGGACTTCTTCGATCCCATTGTTCGTCTTGGGCAAGGTCTGGGTGTATCCACATGATTTTCCCTGTTTTTATTGTCAAAGGAACGAGACCCTTAATCTCCTGACTTTTAGCTGAAGGATCGTTTATCTCCAGCCGCGCTGTAGGGATTGGAAAAGACCCATCAGGAGCTATGACTTTTGGGGTCTTGCCGAACGCAAGGGTCACCATGTTTGCGGTAACTTTCTTTTGTTCTGATTTCAAAGTTAAAACCCCGGCATCAATCAAAGCCTGAATTTTGTCCTTTAGGACAAAGCACTTATTAGTAGGATGATGGACCATCCTATGGAAGAGACAATAATTGGGATCGTTGGTGCATCTGACTTCGTTAGGACATCGAGCCTCTGGCAGTTTCAATTTATTCTCTTTGTAGAGTAGATGAAATATTGTAACCACCTGCTCGTTTTTGAAAGAGTACTGTTTTGGGAAAAACTTAAACTCCTGATTATTAACGCCACTCTTCCTAGTTTTCGGAGGAATGTCCCCTAACAATTCGACGAATATAGTCTCTTTTCCTTTGGCTTAGGAAGACTATGCCATGTCGCCAAGCCCTTTATTATTCATACCCCATTTGCCTTTAGGGGTAGATGGTTCAAACTTTTTAGCCGACTTTTCAGCTATTTCAGCTTGCTCGACTAATTCTTTCCACGTATGGGCTTTGATAGCTCCCATATAAATCTCTACTTGATCCAAAAAATTATGCCTACATGTGTGCAAGAGCATGGGCAATGACATCCCTGCTGGACACATTAAAGATAAGTTTCTCAACCGCTCAATGTAGTCACGGACAGATTCGTCTTTCCTCTGCACGGTGGAGAGGAGTTTGTCCATGGTTACCTCGGTGTCGTCCTCGTAAAAATGAGAAAGAAATCGAGTTTCTAAGTCGATCCAGGAATTGACAGAGCCTGAAAGAAGGCTTCAGAACCAGTCAAATGCTACCCTTCAAGGTACCAATGAATAGCCTGGCCATGATAACATCGTTATCTATAACGTTACGGTCTGGGACCGAAAGTAATAGATGTGCTTGTTTGGAGAGCTCTTACCATCATACTTATGTAAAATAGGTGGCTTAAATTTTGGCGGGTATGGTACTGAATCCCATTCAAGTGGGTAAGGATGAGTCATGCCTGCCTTCTTCAGTTCATCCCTCTGAGTTTGGGATGCGATCTGAGCTTGGATACCTTTAAGAATTTCAGCATCGATGGAAGAACTTTTCTTTAACTTATCTGTCTTATGTTGCTCATCATCATTATGTTCCTCCTCATTATTATTACTTCCGGTATCATTGTTATTTCGGTTGGTGAGGAGCTGAGCGAGCATCTGTTGAATGTTATCCAAGGCTTCTTCTGGGCCTTAGAGGTTTGCTCCTGAGTTTCCAACCGTCGACGGAGGTCATCATTACCGTTATCAGCGATATGCACCGACACTCTGTTCGTTCGTACCGCGCTGACTATTGCTGAAGAGACATACCCACTAACTTTCCCTCATCATCAGACCATTGGAATAACCTTTTCATTGGTTCTGGTGATGTTATTCCAGTCAAAGAGGATGGCTGCTCATAACTGTAGGGTATTGCCACCCTAGATATAGAGTTTTGGAACACAATTTCTTCTTCTACCAAGACTTGGCCTAAGCCAGGGCTATAGTCTGGGTCTGGAGACTGAACGAAGGGGAGTTAGCACCACGCGGCGCTCGTCTGCTCCTATGCGGTTCACGTCCCCTTCCTATCATGTTGACAGATGAAGATGGCAGATCTGGTAGATTTCGCGACTTGCTCCTTTTGTGATGCTTCATAGGAGCTTGCACCGATAGTCAATTAAAAACTGACTGTCAGTTTGGAAGGGTGGCGGGGCTGGTCCTAGTCGGTAATGGACTGAATGGACCATTACCAACTGACATCCCACTTGTTAACAACAAGAGGGAGAAGTTTGGAGTAGTTCTAATTTTCGCTTGTTAGTTAAGAACACTCGTAGGTCAGGATTAACTGAGTTTAAGCGATCCAGCGCGGAGACCCGGACGGAGCACGTACTGGTCTATTCAGGTGATTTTGAAATCACCTTTTTGCTTAAAGCTCTATTTACAGGAGCGGACTTAGCACCAGAGGGCTTTGGAAGCGAAGCTCGGGACGATGCTTCGTTCTTTGCATTACCGCGGAGGTAATGAGCACTGCGTAGTGCTTTAGTCCCAGCTTCGCGGCTTAAAATTCTGGTAGCACCCTTAGGCATTGAAGCTGCATTAGCACCGCTATCAGAGCCCAGGGATGATCCCTTAACTCTGCTCCAAAGAGCGGACTTAGCGCTGAAAGATTTTGAGAGCGAAGCACGCTGCGGTGCTTTGTTCTCAGCCTTGTAGCGAAGGTGGCTAGCACTGCAGACTGCTTCAATTTCAGCCTTGCGGGTGAAAACTTTGTTCATACCCTGAGGTACTGTCGCTGTGTTAGCCACTCTATCGGTAACTTCGCTCGTGAGAACGAGGTTGGCACAAGGGGTCACTGCTCCTAAATTAGACGAAGGCAGAGTTACCAATCTAGCCTCGCGGCTAATAGCCGCGATGAAGCTGCCAAACTGAATAGGCAGTTTGGCTTTGTCTTCGGTAATAGGCGAAGTTGCGGTGGAACTTCGCCTGAAGCTTCACACGGAGCTTTCTGCTTCGGCCTCCACATCTGCTTGGGAAGAGACGTATTAGGTTCGCAGGGAACCTGGCTAGCCTAGCGTAAGGCACTTTTAGCCTCAGTGGAGGGGCTAAGAGGAGTTGGCATGAGGCTCTTCTAGTTGCTCGCCCGGCTAAGGTTGGCTTCTGCCCTGAAGCCTTGGCCATCGAGATCTTCCTGTGCTTTTGAGCATGGAGCACTGGACTTCCTTTAGAGAGCAATTCTTCGAATTTTTCTTAGTCGAAATGAATGACCAAGTTTTTGAAAATGACGGGCTCAAGACTCTGATCGTTGCATTACGACACTGTCGCCTTGTTGCGCCAGAAGACCGATTTCCCCAGCGAAGTCGCCATCTTGTTTTCCATTGAATTTGATATTCGAGGGGAACTTACAAAAAGAGATCGAGGAGCAAAATTACAAGTAATTAAAAAGAAATTACAAGTAGATCTCCTCTGAGATTTCTAAAAAAATGAGTCGGTAGGAATCTGATCAGCGCGCGATCACCTTATCCTTTGACGATGCAATCGATTTGACAATCACACTACCTCTTTATAGGATTTCCTTCTCGCTTGGTTCTGGAAATCTAAGATTTGAAAGTTGGAGAACCGAAGAACCCTCTTTTCTAAGAATTTCTTCTGAAAATTTGTAGCCAATCTCCTCTCTGTCCTTGTGTGTGCGTCCTTAGCTCAGCAAGGGACCTATTTATAACAAATGTGGGGATGTAACCGCCCCCTTGAATTCAGCAAAGCTGAATCAGTCTTTAACTTCACGCGAGGCTCGCAAATGACCTCACCGCCAAGCTCTTTGTGAGCTTCTGGTGAAGCTAGAGGGTTCGTGCAAACGCCCTCTTTACCGTTATGGCTTAATTATCTCCACTTAATATGGGACGAAGTGGGCGGATGCAACTGCCCACTTAAAGTGGCGTTAATCCCACTAAATTAGTGGGGTTTATCCATTAATCACCCGTGTGAAACAGTCATTTGATGACTTGGCAAAGCCCACTGTGGAGCTAAATAATGCGAAACTAGATCATGCGAAGCTAAGACTTAGCTCACAGCTCCAGGCGAAGTTACCTTCAGAGCCTCATGCGAACCTAAGACTCAGCCCATATCGGAGCTATGACTCAGCCCATAGCGGTCCTAAACTAACTAGGGATAAGGCTTCTGGCGCGAAGCTCCTGGATCAGCCTCTGGCGGGGCTAAATGGGAAATTTCAGGCGAAATTAATAGTTAGCTTCAAAGCGAGGCTACCAACTAAGCTTAAGCGAAGCTGTTAGCTCCATGCGGAGCTATGAAGCTTACCTTGGGGTTATGCCAGGCTAAGTATTGAGCTAACTTAGCGTCTTATGCCTGCTTGGGTCTCTTAAAAGGCAACTTTGGCTTACTATATGCTTTACTGGATTAGTAATGTCCATGTTGTTGTTTTATCTCTGGTCATCAGCTTGTCTACGACTTATCTTTTGTAGATGTCAATAAGTTAGACGTCGTTCAGACCGGTTGAAGATGAATGCGGGAGTTCTATCTTTTCCAAGTGTCAACAATGTAGACCAAGTTGTAATCCCTTTGTGGAAGATCCCTTAGAGGATAGTAAAATCCTTCATAGTGGTGAATCCAAGCCATTGTGTAGTGGGCTTATTGTTGTATTTTTCTTTAATGTGATAGAGAAAGTTAGAGGGGTTTTATAAGCTATATGCTTTTTCCATTTTTTACTCCACAACCATTAAATCCCTCTTCATTCCATCATGACACCATTCAACCCCTTGGCCTTTCATGTTTTCCTATTTAAGCCTCTCATGATTTAAGTTTGACCTTTTACATTCTCTATATTTATCACGCTCTGCTTCTCAAAGTACTCGAAAATGGAGTCGCGACGAGAGTCGGCGACGTATATACGCGAGGAGAATATCCCACGTAGACATGCTAAGCCTAAAGTAATCTGAACAAGCTATAAAATCTATTACAATAAATCAATATCACTGCAATATAACATATAAATATCTAACTTAATGATAGCAGGTGAATAAAAGGTATGGCAACTGGATGCGATGTGAAGAGTATCAGGAAATAGCATGAATAAAAGAGAAGTAATAATACCTGAATCGGATAGAAAGAAACTCAGATCCTCGCGAGCTCATCAACACCTGATCAATGAAATCAAACATCCAATCTGGATGTACAAATCCAGAGAGTCAGACTCCTAGTGATTGTGTAAGAATAAAGGAAAAAGTACACGTGCATATAACTGTGAGCAGATAATGAAAATATACACTGGAATAAGACTGAAATAACAAGCATAACATGAATAGACAGTAAATAAGACAGTTAGTAATAGAACTAGATGTCCAATCATGTCATACTACCATCGGATGTCTATCATAACATGTATATATTAATGTTCAATCTGCAATGTCAATGTAAGACTTCAATTTTGTTATCAGTTATGTTAGCGAACACCAATTGACACCTGTAATAGACGCATCCCATACTACGCCCATCACACGTGTCAATCAGGGTCCTATGTTATTGAACTGATCGGTTGGAGACATTGCCCATGCTTTAGGTGGGTTATGTACATACCCGGAACCACGCCCTAATCACCTGGCGCTGAACCAGCTCCTACCGCTAGGTAGTCAATAACAATAACAATATGAAAAATACGGGATGTCAGTCATCCTCCGAAAACTTGCAGTGGAACCGTATCTCGGCTGCGCAACCTGTATCCTAGGTCCACCCAAAATACAAATGTTGTCTCCTCCATCAATTTTACTAATTCTAGTGTAAGTTATCTATTTACATTACTATTTAGAACAATCAATATCCATATTATTTCAATTACTGGGACGATACGGTGACAGTAACAATATCAATGATGTAACAATAACAATGTGGACAATATTACCGTGTAAACGATAGAACAATAGAATAATGTATGTGTTACGGTCCGACAATATTTTTCAGTAACTTCTAATAATATGAATTAATATAGTAACAAATCCCGATACTGCTCACTAGACAGTCTCATCTAGAACTGGTCAACATCTCATCCATTGGTATTATATCTGTAACTGATCCATAAACCTCAAATCTCAATACTCATCACGAACATCAACTACTAAGTTTGTATCTGATGCCCTAAACCATAAGTCTAATAAATCAATAATCAGTTCTCTCACCCTATCAATTTACTCTGATCCTCAAGTCATCAATATATCCACCCTCTAAGTCACTGGTGTATCCAAATCTCAACATATAGAAATACGTACTCATTTACATCTAACCAATCATCACTATCCAATCTGATTAAGATTATCAATCCACTCTCTCTTCAATCAAGCTCGATCATAGACCCAAATATCAAAACACAATTTCACTGAATATATGTATAATCCATTAGTCCTGGCCAATCTCATTTATACCTATTCCTCAACCCCCAGTCAAATCATACTCCAACACACTCACTGATAGATTCAAAACTAATATCTAATCTTAACTCCCATCTAAATCATCATCAGACACAGAGATCCAGCCTGATAAATAATTTATATGAGAAGCCATGCATTTAACCACCAACACGAACTAATCAACCTGAAGATCCAATATATATTTCTAATTTATCACCAAATATGAAAAGACCCAGTCTAGTATGTATCTCAGGTAAAGTCCATACATCCGAATACCAAGACAACAGATCCACTATATATCCATGCACTCCATTAATCTATACTAATTCAATTTACATTCACCTCTAAGTGATAAAATACTATGTCCAAATACATTTAAACATGAAATATATGTATAATCCATGATCCAACTCTCTTTCAGTGTATCAATTATAAATCAATATTCAGTTGTCCCAATAGTATCAACAAAATATAGAACTAACAATCTGTCTTCCTGGGATTTTCATCTTACTAATTATCAATAAATATTTAATCGATACAGTCTATCATAAACTCTAACATAGTTGTCTGGGGTGGTTAATTAATTACTCAAAATGTATGTATACATGAACCATAACTAAGACGTACGAGTGATAGTGGGGCATGAACTATAATTTAAACAGTAATACAGTTTATTGAAAAGGCTAAAATGCCCACAATTAAATAACAATAAAATACAAAATAAGATAAACACTCACATGAAATGACTCGATTTTGAATCTGAATCGCCATCTGGTCTTCACTGCACAAATAGGTACGGATCTCTGGATCTTCCTATGGGTCGGTCTTCGAATCGCCAGTCTATCTGGTCATCTGCAAACACGAATCTGAGTCTTCTGTGATGGGTCCGGATCTCCCCAAACGCTACGAATGCTGTAACACGCAACCCAACCCACGAACTCACACAAACATACAATCGTATACATACACACACATGTACACCCATACACATAATATACACATACATACATATAATATACACATACCCAAACACACATTCACAGGACACACATACACTATGCACGCACACAACAACACACTCACTAACCCATGCACACACTAACACATGCATAATCACTCAAATAATTAAACAATGCACATATATTAATACACACACTGCTTTATACACCATGCATTAATTTACACTTAGGAATATAAAGAAAAGAGAAAAAGAGTTATGAAGGGGAGGAACTCACGGCCAGCCATGGAGTGTTCGACGGCGGAGGAGTGGAGGCCGCGGAGGATGTCGGGGTATCGCGAGCTGCCATCGAGGTATCGCTATAGAAGACAGAGGAGGTCGCATGGTGGATTAGGGCTGCCAACAAAGGAAGGAGGAGGAAATTAGGTTAGAGTTTTGGTTTAGAATTAGATGTTTATATAGAAGATGTTAATTGGGTATGATTATATAGTTAGGATTAGAATAATTTAAGATTAAATGGCTAGGATTAGGAGATAATGAAAGATTAGGTTAGTTAGAATTTTTATTTTGAAATAGAATTAGTTGAGATTATGATTTTGAAAATAGGATTTGAATTTGGGGTAAGTGATCGGGGGAAATCGCGCACAAAAAGTGTATATTTTGAAATCAAGATTTAAAGTGTGTGTGCTTTGGCTTCCTTGATACTTCCGTTACAGCATAGAGGTTAAAATGAGTCGAATCCACAAGGACGGAAGGTAATAGAAGCTTACACGGTATGTTCACGTGTATGTTTAAAGTTCTTCAATGTTTGAAAGAATGAAAAGAAAAGAAAATAAAGAATAAAAAGAGAAGTACGGTGAAACACAAAGAAGTGAGAAATATAAAAAAGAATATATTTATGGTTTTTGATAGTATTTCTAAAACAAAGTAAAAAAGGAAGAAAACTCATACCTACTAACTACTAATGGCTCCACTAACCATGCTAACCTCTTAGTGATAGTTACCTCACATGTATCCTTGACCATCACTAGTCCTTAGTTTAAGAGCGTTTCAAAGCATAACTCATATGATAACTTTCACATCAAAATTCAACATAACAAGTGCAAGCTACACTTAAACCATCAAAACTAAACAAGAGTGAGCATAGAGTAAAGTAATGTTAGCTTGTTAGAGAGTTAGGATGTTAGAGTGCTAGATCTATCATCATGAGTCATCAATGGCTCTTGCAAGAGCAAGGCCAAGTAGAGGCTATTAGATTCATGTGGATTATCAAGTAAGAAGTTAACGAGTTAGTGGTTATTAATTAGTTGCCATGAGAGAAAATTAATTAAACATGTAAAAGGAGTTGGAGAGAAGAAAACAAAGAGAAGTAAAGAGAGAACCTTTCATAACTTATCACCTTCTATTACAAGCACTCTTGTTTTCCACTAATGTACTACTCTCTCTCATATTATAAGATCTACAAAAAAATAGAAACTATAAAGAGGAAGAAGAAGAACTAATCTAAACTACCCTAAACTATAACATGGAAAGAAAACTACACTACTCTCTGAATATCTCCCTAAAGAACCCCAAGGGGGTATTTATAGGCACCAGGGGAAAGGGGGCTAGGGGGACAAACCTGACCCAAAGCGCTGGCACGGTCGAGCCAGTACGGCCGCGAAAACATGGCCAGAGCCGCATTTCCGTGGCTGTACTGGCGCGGAGTGCGCACCGCCGCCTGCTGTGCGCGGTCGCGTCGGTGCTCTATCTGCTCCAGGTCCTGGTTTCTAGTTTTGGGCCCCTGGTTTTGATAGAATCACCCTCGTAGGTCAATGGCTACTTTATAGGCCTTTAATCACCAATTAAATGGTGATTTTGGGTCTTTTTCTTTATTTAATGTCATAGACCTAGAAACATACAAGAGAAGGATTATTAGCAGAATTTAATATTAAATAAATATGAAGATGTGGTACGAAATATGCAGTTTTAGAGACTAATCACACCCTCACACTTATCTTTTGCTCGTACAAAAAACTAAAAAATTATTACATCACTTTCGCAGGTGATATGATTTTACTGAGCATGTGCAACAAGCCGTTAAATCTCTAGGTTTCCCCTAGAGGAGGAGTTTTGTCTCCTGAGGGTTTTCAGCGGATTTGTAACGCCCCGATCCCGGCGGATACGGAGACGTCACTGCAACGTATATACGTAGGTCAGAACTACCCTCCCGTATATACGCTAAGCATCAGTACAGACAAGAATCAGAGTACGGAAGCAAATGGTGCATTATACATTCCAACACATATATACAATTACAAAGTTATCACCAGAAGTGATCCAATATTACATGAATATCACATCACTAATATGCGCAAATGCGGGAATACATGGAAATGTACATATATGAACAGTATAAAGGACTAGGAAATGTACAAGTATAAACAGAAAAGGGTACTCACGAGTTTATAAAGGAAAACTCGAGAGACTCACAAGGGGGCCTGGAAGGATGGAGCTCTGGATGATCGGCTGGGGATCCACGCTACCGCTGCGCTACTCTGATCCGCAAGGGGGAGAATCTACACGCTCCAAGCTCCAAGACCTGGACATGAGAATCCAGGGGAGTCAAATGATACTCCCCAGGCGAGCAGTGAAGCAAAACCAAGTGGCGAGCAAGGGTGAGTACATGTCATGTAAAGCCAAGGACAAGCAATCTGATTGTATGGCTTCAGATTACGGTTCCATGAGACTAGTACCTCGAAGGAATAATCCAAACAAGGAAACCCTCATCTATATACCTTTATCTCATGTCACCATAACCCAAGCCCATTCAACCCGACTGTTCTCAGGCATGATAAGATAATGAACAGAAAGCAGGTGGATACAAAGGATAAAGCAAGGTATAAGCAGTCAATACGATAATACTCATAAAACCGGAAAGCCGAAGTAAAATCCAGGAAAAGCAATATGGTAAGGCACAACACAGATTCATAGCCGTTTAAGTTGCAGGCTTTAGTATGCGTCCCATTCCACATACCTCTACTTACAACTTAAAGAGCCGGTTATTATGACACTTTATTATTACTCGTCTTACCCTGATATCTAGCTATGTGAACTAGCGTCCCAACGCACATAGATCCATATCCGAGTAAAATAAGGTTGTTATTGGAAACTAGCGGGGGTATCAACGAACTATGTTTACAGTGGGTCCCGTGCTTGCCCGGGACCACGGTCAAGGGTTGTTCCGTTGCATGGAAACGGAAGCCAGCCGCAAGGCTAAACAGGAGGGACTTATGTATGCCCTTATCATGATGGTACCAGTAATGAGGGAGCCAGCTCTCCCCTCGGTCCCCTGGAGGCCCACAGGTCAGACCGGAACATGAGTTGCACAACATTCCTAAAAGCCACTGTAAACACGAACACATATTGATATCCGCATGTTTCCCCCGACCCAATACAAGTTGGTCCTTTTTAGGATTCATTAGTTTAATTATCACTTTACGGGAATAACAGGAAATGGACATGATCAGGAAATCAGGAGTACATACGTACTATATAGTCAGGTCACTGCATATAAAGCAGGAATACAAGTCACTGATCATGGTACAGGATAATAAGGTAAAGTTCCCGTAAAGGTGATAATCACAAGTCAAGTATATCATGCTGGGTGTTAAGTGATAGCATGACAGGATGATGATATTTAGTAAACAACCAAGCATATCAAAGGATTGATAATAGTCGGGTTAAGTCATGGCAAGAGATTGATAATAGTCAGGGTAAGTCATAGCATAACTAAAGGGTCTTGCCAAATAGTAGCATGGCAGGTGGTCAGGTGATAATACACTAGATGGTCAGGTGATATACATGTGTTAAAAGGAAGCATGCAACTAACAAGTCTGCAGTAATGGTATGGCAAGGTAACATAAAAGTAACTCAAGGTCCAACGACCACGAAGGGTCGGCCACGCATGGTATATGATGAAGAAACAAGCATATCATAAGCATGGTACAAGCACAAGATGAAGCTACCATATACAAGCAATGTAGTGCAATACATGAATATGAAAATAAGAAGCGAAATACTTATCGACCGGACGAAACGGGAAACTCAAATAGAGGCGAGACTACTCGCCTAAATCACCAAATATGCCGAAAGGTCCGAAGTCCACTGAAGTTCGGGATGCGCCATAACCTGTGATATAAATATGTAGAGTAAAGAGGAGAGAGAAAGAGAGAAGGGAAGATGATGTTTGTCAAGTGACAAGTCAAGTAATACCAATAGATGATGTAAGTCTAGATGGTAAGGTTCATATTCAAGAAGGAAATCAACTATGACAAACAGCTAAAGTTAGTCGACTAGGTGGAATGGTTAGTCGACTAATAGAGGGGTTAGTCGACTAACAGTCTGGTATAGTCGACTAAAACTGGGTTCCAGAGAGTTGGGTTCTGGTTTCAGAAAAAGTTAGTCGACTAGGGTGGAAAGGGTAGTCGACTAACAGACATCTAAAGTCGACTAACAGTCATGTCAAGTCGACTAAAACTGTGTAACAGAGAGTTGGGTTTCTGATTCAGGAAAAGTTAGTCGACTAGGGTCAAGGGAGTAGTCGACTAATAGAGGTTTCCAGTCGACTAATAAATAACCTAAGTCGACTAAAACTGTGAACCAGAAAAGGGTACGTTTCAACTAAGGGTTTATAGTCGACTAGTCCCTAGGTCAAGTCGACTAGTCGACTGAGAACAGCACACAGGACAGATTTTAATGGTTGTGTTTGATGATCAAATTACATGATTGAAGACATAATTGAACATGATATGAAAATACAAGTATCCTAAGAATTATCCAAGGCTTGGTGAAGAAGAACACTTACCTAAGAGAAGCACAAGGTGATGGAGTGATGGTGGTGGTGATGGAAGTTGATGATGAAGAAGAAAGTTGGGGTTTTGTTGTTGGTGTTGGTGAGAAGAAGTGGTGGCCGGAGATCGGAGGTCTCTCGCCGGAGTCGGGGTGGCCGGAGGCGCCGGTGGAGGTGGTGGTTGTGGTGGAGATGAAGGGGGAGATGGAGGTTAGGGCTTTGGTTCTTGGTGAAGAGAAGTGAAAAGGAAATGAAATGTAAAGGAAAAGTATATATATGTTTTAGATTTTGTAAAGGAGGTGTAAATAAGATAGATAAGAGGGGGTTTTTTGTAAATAGGGGAGGATGGGATGAGTGTCCTTCTCTTGGCCACTTGGCCGGCCATGGGAGAGAGAGAGAAAGAGGGATGTTAATGTGGAAGTTGGTGGAAGTGTGTGGAAGTGAGTGGAAGTTGTTGGAATTTTGGAAAATGGAATTCTTATGGATTGTGGAGGAAGGAAAGAAATAAAGGAAAAGGAAAAAAGGAAAAGAAATTATAATGAGAAGATATTTTCTTGGGAAAGAAGATGAAAATAATGGAAGTGGCGGATTCCCGGGATTCAGTTGCAGATGCGGAAATCTTTGGGAAAATACCGGAATCGTCCGAAATTCAAGTATCTCGGAACGACCCGAAATAATTATCAAAAATCAAGAATATTATTTTAAGGCTCATGGTGAAATCCGTTTTAAGAAATACTTTATAGTTTTAAAACTAAAAATCCCGGAATCAGTTAGCTACCGACTCCGATGGAATTTTCATAAATTCATAAAATCCTCAGAAAAAGAATGTAGGTAGAAAATATGATTCTAAGAAATAATGTCTAAGGGAACTTTTAGAAATTCTAAAACGTTTGTAAACTAAAAATCTGGGAATCGGTCAGCAGCACTGGCCGACACCGGTTTTGAAGATTTTCATTTTAATTCCAGAAAAATCTAAAAAATCATAGAAAATATATAATTGGCAAATGATATTTAAAACTAAAATCGGTTAATTTTAATTATCAGAATGTCTAAATCGAGTAATACTCTAGGATCGGGCCCTCGGTTCAGACTAGGGCTGACTCCAAGACCACGAATCCAAATCCAAGACAAAACAATCATATAAGGAATTCATAATACAAAAATAAATATAGGAACAAATCGAAAAATACGATCGAAAAATCTGAATACGCAACTAAGTACGTATTCCGGGAACGGGGTATTACAATCCACCCACCTTACAAAAAATTGCGTCCTCGCAATTTCGTTAAGGGGTAAATTGAATACAAAGGGGACATGGGTGGAATTTATACCGATTAAGATATGAAGCACTAGAGGTAGGGCTCTCAAGTCGACTGAACATTAATCATCCTCCGCACTTCCGGCTGTATAAATCTTCGAATAATGCTGAATAATACTGCTGATGTCGTGGCTGTGCAATAAATGAGCCAGAATACCGAAGATAAAGAAAACCCTGATAGTCCTGAGCATAATAAGGAAGGCCGATAATTAAGAATCCCGAATACCAGGCACCAATCACCCTGAACGATATAGTAGAGAATGTAGAATATCCGTAGAGAATTCCGACTGCTGA
Organism: Agave tequilana; assembly: GCA_038442645.1. Classification (NCBI taxonomy): domain Eukaryota; kingdom Viridiplantae; phylum Streptophyta; class Magnoliopsida; order Asparagales; family Asparagaceae; genus Agave; species Agave tequilana. The sequence continues at coordinate 20,924 of JAVJIF010014528.1, read as the reverse complement.
CTTCTGAAAGATAGCTAGATCAAGATTGATCTGGAGAATACCAAGCTTCATAGAATTCGCCGAAGAGATCACATAATAGCTTCATTCTGAACCAGCCACTACCTTCCTAGTCTATCATATCTTAATGTTGGTATAAGGGCTTCATAAAACCAAAACAGGGAAAGGATAGGAGGGATTAGGAATCAAAGGAAGGATGGCCAAGAAATAGATAACTCTGCACTTGTAGTTGGAATGTATAACCAAGACTCATGTATTCCAGTTGAAAATTTCATTACCATTAATTTGCCCTCTGGACGTACTGAGGAAGTTAGAGCCTAAGCTCTGATACCATCCTGTAACGCCCCGATCCGGCGGATACGGAGACGTCACTGCAACGTATATACGTAGGTCAGAACTACCCTCCCGTATATACGCTAAGCATCAGTACAGACAAGAATCAGAGTACGGAAGCAAATGGTGCATTATACATTCCAACACATATATACAATTACAAAGTTATCACCAGAAGTGATCCAATATTACATGAATATCACATCACTAATATGCGCAAATGCGGGAATACATGGAAATGTACATATATGAACAGTATAAAGGACTAGGAAATGTACAAGTATAAACAGAAAAGGGTACTCACGAGTTTATAAAGGAAAACTCGAGAGACTCACAAGGGGGCCTGGAAGGATGGAGCTCTGGATGATCGGCTGGGGATCCACGCTACCGCTGCGCTACTCTGATCCGCAAGGGGAGAATCTACACGCTCCAAGCTCCAAGACCTGGACATGAGAATCCAGGGGAGTCAAATGATACTCCCCAGGCGAGCAGTGAAGCAAAACTAAGTGGCGAGCAAGGGTGAGTACATGTCATGTAAAGCCAAGGACAAGCAATCTGATTGTATGGCTTCAGATTACGGTTCCATGAGACTAGTACCTCGAAGGAATAATCCAAACAAGGAAACCCTCATCTATATACCTTTATCTCATGTCACCATAACCCAAGCCCATTCAACCCGACTGTTCTCAGGCATGATAAGATAATGAACAGAAAGCAGGTGGATACAAAGGATAAAGCAAGGTATAAGCAGTCAATACGATAATACTCATAAAACCGGAAAGCCGAAGTAAAATCCAGGAAAAGCAATATGGTAAGGCACAACACAGATTCATAGCCGTTTAAGTTGCAGGCTTTAGTATGCGTCCCATTCCACATACCTCTACTTACAACTTAAAGAGCCGGTTATTATGACACTTTATTATTACTCGTCTTACCCTGATATCTAGCTATGTGAACTAGCGTCCCAACGCACATAGATCCATATCCGAGTAAAACAAGGTTGTTATTGGAAACTAGGGGGTATCAACGAACAATGTTTACAGTGGGTCCCGTGCTTGCCCGGGACCACGGTCAAGGGTTGTTCCGTTGCATGGAAACGGAAGCCAGCCGCAAGGCTAAACAGGAGGGACTTATGTATGCCCTTATCATGATGGTACCAGTAATGAGGGAGCCAGCTCTCCCCTCGGTCCCCTGGAGGCCCACAGGTCAGACCGGAACATGAGTTGCACAACATTCCTAAAAGCCACTGTAAACACGAACACATATTGATATCCGCATGTTTCCCCGACCCAATACAAGTTGGTCCTTTTTAGGATTCATTAGTTTAATTATCACTTTACGGGAATAACAGGAAATGGACATGATCAGGAAATCAGGAGTACATACGTACTATATAGTCAGGTCACTGCATATAAAGCAGGAATACAAGTCACTGATCATGGTACAGGATAATAAGGTAAAGTTCCCGTAAAGGTGATAATCACAAGTCAAGTATATCATGCTGGGTGTTAAGTGATAGCATGACAGGATGATGATATTTAGTAAACAACCAAGCATATCAAAGGATTGATAATAGTCGGGTTAAGTCATGGCAAGAGATTGATAATAGTCAGGGTAAGTCATAGCATAACTAAAGGGTCTTGCCAAATAGTAGCATGGCAGGTGGTCAGGTGATAATACACTAGATGGTCAGGTGATATACATGTGTTAAAAGGAAGCATGCAACTAACAAGTCTGCAGTAATGGTATGGCAAGGTAACATAAAAGTAACTCAAGGTCCAACGACCACGAAGGGTCGGCCACGCATGGTATATGATGAAGAAACAAGCATATCATAAGCATGGTACAAGCACAAGATGAAGCTACCATATACAAGCAATGTAGTGCAATACATGAATATGGAAATAAGAAGCGAAATACTTATCGACCCGACGAAACGGGAAACTCAAATAGAGGCGAGACTACTCGCCTAAATCACCAAATATGCCGAAAGGTCCGAAGTCCACTGAAGTTCGGGATGCGCCATAACCTATGATATAAATATGTAGAGTAAAGAGGAGAGAGAAAGAGAGAAGTGAAGATGATGTTTGTCAAGTGACAAGTCAAGTAATACCAATAGATGATGTAAGTCTAGATGGTAAGGTTCATATTCAAGAAGGAAATCAACTATGACAAACAGCTAAAGTTAGTCGACTAGGTGGAATGGTTAGTCGACTAATAGAGGGGTTAGTCGACTAACAGTCTGGTATAGTCGACTAAAACTGGGTTCCAGAGAGTTGGGTTCTGGTTTCAGGAAAAGTTAGTCGACTAGGGTGGAAAGGGTAGTCGACTAACAGACATCTAAAGTCGACTAACAGTCATGTCAAGTCGACTAAAACTGTGTAACAGAGAGTTGGGTTTCTGATTCAGGAAAAGTTAGTCGACTAGGGTCAAGGGAGTAGTCGACTAATAGAGGTTTCCAGTCGACTAATAAATAACCTAAGTCGACTAAAACTGTGAACCAGAAAAGGGTACGTTTCAACTAAGGGTTTATAGTCGACTAGTCCCTAGGTCAAGTCGACTAGTCGACTGAGAACAGCACACAGGACAGATTTTAATGGTTGTGTTTGATGATCAAATTACATGATTGAAGACATAATTGAACATGATATGAAAATACAAGTATCCTAAGAATTATCCAAGGCTTGGTGAAGAAGAACACTTACCTAAGAGAAGCACAAGGTGATGGAGTGATGGTGGTGGTGATGGAAGTTGATGATGAAGAAGAAAGTTGGGGTTTTGTTGTTGGTGTTGGTGAGAAGAAGTGGTGGCCGGAGATCGGAGGTCTCTCGCCGGAGTCGGGGTGGCCGAGGCGCCGGTGGAGGTGGTGGTTGTGGTGGAGATGAAGGGGGAGATGGAGGTTAGGGCTTTGGTTCTTGGTGAAGAGAAGTGAAAAGGAAATGAAATGTAAAGGAAAAGTATATATATGTTTTAGATTTTGTAAAGGAGGTGTAAATAAGATAGATAAGAGGGGTTTTTTGTAAATAGGGGAGGATGGGATGAGTGTCCTTCTCTTGGCCACTTGGCCGGCCATGGGAGAGAGAGAGAAAGAGGGATGTTAATGTGGAAGTTGGTGAAGTGTGTGGAAGTGAGTGGAAGTTGTTGGAATTTTGGAAAATGGAATTCTTATGGATTGTGGAGGAAGGAAAGAAATAAAGGAAAAGGAAAAAAGGAAAAGAAATTATAATGAGAAGATATTTTCTTGGGAAAGAAGATGAAAATAATGGAAGTGGCGGATTCCCGGGATTCAGTTGCAGATGCGGAAATCTTTCGGGAAAATACCGGAATCGTCCGAAATTCAAGTATCTCGGAACGACCCGAAATAATTATCAAAAATCAAGAATATTATTTTAAGGCTCATGGTGAAATCCGTTTTAAGAAATACTTTATAGTTTTAAAACTAAAAATCCCGGAATCAGTTAGCTACCGACTCCGATGGAATTTTCATAAATTCATAAAATCCTCAGAAAAAGAATGTAGGTAGAAAATATGATTCTAAGAAATAATGTCCAAGGGAACTTTTAGAAATTCTAAACCGTTTGTAAACTAAAAATCTGGGAATCGGTCAGCAGCACTGGCCGACACCGGTTTTGAAGATTTTCATTTTAATTCCAGAAAAATCTAGAAAATCATAGAAAATATATAATATTGGAAAATGATATTTAAAACTAAAATCGATCAATTTTAATTATCAGAATGTCTAAATCGAGTAATACTCTAGGATCGGGCCCTCGGTTCAGACTAGGGCTGACTCCAAGACCACGAATCCAAATCCAAGACAAAACAATCATATAAGGAATTCATAATACAAAAATAAATACAGGAACAAATCGAAAAATACGATCGAAAAATCTGAATACGCAACTAAGTACGTATTCCGGGAACGGGGTATTACAGGATTACACCCACAAAATTCATAACAAAAGAAATAAAATGTCAATATTTTGAAAATGTATTTTGAAATAGAGAAAAGTGTTAAAGTATTTTTGTGAAAATATAAGTGATCCAAGGTCAGAGGTCAACTAGAAATTATTCTTTCTTAAACTAAGTCGAAATACAAAATCTTGTTATAAATTAAATGTAAGAATTTAAAATTAAATTTATTCTTTGATCTTTCATAAAACTCTTAGAAAAATATGCACTTTGTGAACAGTGAAGATTTTTGGGACATCGACTCTAACTTTCATGTCATTTATTTAATATTTTTTTTTTCTTTTTTCCCTTAGTTTTCTTAGGCTCTCTAACTTACCCGGGTAGTGAGCCTTTATCCGGTGACTCCCAAACCAAATAGTTTAAGGGCACCAGATGGGAAAACATCCCTCGGACATAAGGACTCGAGTAAACAAGGCCACAAAACTAAAGGAGATTATTTTATTTTGTCCATCATTTTAGGTATGAATAATCATGCTTCCTGAGGCATAATTATCCAACTTTAATAAGTGATTTTTATTATCATCATTTCATTTATATATATATATATATGACATTTTTAGTCTTTTTCAATCCCAAAAAATTTTGTAAGTGTGAAGTGCATAAATCTAAGGCAAAAATTCAAGATCAAATTATCTTTCCAATCTTACTTTCTTATCCTAAAATTTAAATAAGATCTATTATTTTGACTCGGTTTAAAATTTCATAATTTTAGGTCTTCCTAATTCCTAAGATAATCTTAATTTTCTTAATAATAAATCAAAACTATTTCTCTTATTTCAAAAAATTTTGTAAAAAAACAAGAAAAGAGTTTTTATACAGAAGAAATTTTTTTAAAAAAAATTAAAAAGAAGTGTAAAAGAAAGAAAATGTAAAACTAACTACGTTACTAAACCCTCCCCCACACTTATCTCATACATTGTCCTCAATGCATCGTGAATGTGTATAAACAAATAGAAAGTGAAGAAAAATTACCTCATGGTGGTGGCTCCTGTGGTCTGATTGGGCTAAGTATTGCTATCCAATCAAGATAATGTGGTGGCTCAGGAATCCACCTTTATTGAACTCTTTTTATTCACATATTTACAATCCCCAATTTTAATAGGATCATGTGAGATCCTATCATGAAAATTATTCCCTTTACATGACCAATCTTGGAAGATCATCACTGAGTCATTCTGGTCAAGACCTTCGTCCAACAATAGAATGTGATTTGGTGGAATGGATAATTTGGGCTTTGAAATAAAAGTTCAGGACCCAATACTAACTCAGGAAAATCAACATTAGGTTTGAGAGTCAGTTAGGTTCGAAAGTTGAGTCCAAATCAAAGAATTTAACTTCACATTCTATTCCCATCAATGAACAAGAGTCGGTTTAGGTTCAAAAGTTGAGTCCAAATCAAAGAATTTAACTTCACATTCTATTCCCATCTATGAAGTGTGACAATTCAAAAAAAGTGGTTCAATTTCAAAATCCATGGATACATGAATTAATGTTGGCTTAGGCAATGGGTCCAACTTAGGTAAGGATGTCGAAGTCAACATAGATTCAAAGATTAGAATTGAGTCACAAAGTTGTGGGTTGGGTTCACATTCATATTCAAGTTCAATTTCATTGAAATGAAAACTTGCCAATTTGTCAATAGGTTGATACTAGTCAAGTTCAAGGTTTTGTGGTGAAATAGAATCTTGGTCAAAGTCTTCAAGATTCTATGATTTTTGGTTGTCATCAATATGATTAGAAGTATTAGGAATAGTCAAAGAATGGGTAGGGAGAATTTTTTATTCCTACACATGTTTCCCATCGACTAAATCTAGCTTCTATCATATTGAAAGGATCGCTTTGAAATTGAATCATGGATTTCGTATTCTGTTCGAAGTCGGTATGTTCTTCTTGCTGTGGGACATAGAAAATGGAGTAAGGATCTTGGATTTGAAAACTTTGATGGGATTTTGAGTCCTCTAGATTTTTGAATTCGTCGCTCGAGTTCCTCTTAGGCTTCCATCCTCTTTTCCTAGTCAATTGGTTCTTTTAATGGTTGTTCGGGGGAAGGAGTATATGAAGCTGGATGTTGGTAAGGTGGTTGACCATAATACTCGGGGGAGTTGCATCCCCATTGACTTGGTAAAGAGTGGTGATGATTATTCCAGTCTTGTTCATAGTATTGGGTCTGGGGCACATATTGAGTGGGATAATCCCAATTCGGCATATAAGGTTGGTTCATGTTGTACATAACCGGGTCGGAATTATCCGAGTCAAATAAAGTCGGGGTGAAATATGAATTCATATTTGAATGGAAAAAATTGTTGTTATTGAAATTCATATCACAATATACAAAAAAGAAAACAAACAAACAAATAAAGAAATAAAAAAGAAAACAAGCCTATACTAGGGTTGACTTAGACCTAGACGACTCCTAACTGGTTAGACTGTCCACTGTTGGCCCAATGGCCTTCCACTCTAGTTTTGATGATGATCAACACTCATGTAGTTATGTTTGCTAATATTCTTGTGTTTCTAAGTTTCAGATCATTATCAGGATATTAGTTGGTGATTAGCTTCAACAAGATGATTAGAAGCTTATCATGGTGATTCGGTGCCAAAGCTAAAGATCATACCTTTGCACTTGGAGAATCACGGAGTTTGGACTGAGTCTACTTGAAGATAGAAGATCGACAAGAAGACTTAGGTATCTAGTTTAGAGTTTGTGTTTTAGATCCATATTTGTAAAGCTTAGTTTAGTTGATATGCTCAAGTGAACACAAACACACACGTTTTATGATTTGATATTTGGTTTTTATGAATAGTTGATCAAAACAAGTTTACATATGGTATATGTATAGTAGATGTTTTCTATTTATACATACATGCTTTAACTTGGTAAACAAACTTATTTTGATATCCCTATTCATGTTTTGGAAAAATCAAGTTTGACAAAATACAGGTTTTGTTTTTGATAAAATTTGCAAGACTCTAAAATGAATTGATATGTTGTCTTGAAATTTTTATCACATGTTTATGTTTTAACATAAAATGATAAAACAAGTTTTAGAAAAACATATTTTTAGAAAAACAGTTTTTATTTTGATTAAAACTATTTAGTGGATTTACTGTGAATTTATGAGATTTTTAGAAAATATTTTACACTGTTTTTCTGCCCTGCACTGTGCCTGCCAGGCCAGTTCGGTCGACCGGACCGGTCGACCGCACCAAGTGGACGGTCGACCGGGTCGGTCGACCGATGTGCACAAACGTGCACGCTGGCTACACATTGTAGTCGGTCGACCGGGCCGGTCGACCGAAGTGAGAGTTTTGCTCACTGGTTTTTTCGGTCGACCGGGCCGGTCGACCGCTAGTGCCCAACGGTCATATTTCTGACCGTTGGCGGTCGACCGGGCCGGTCGACCGGTGGCTGTCAGAACTGCCACATCAGCTTAACGGCTAGTTTTGTATAGGGGCTATATAAACCCCATCTCTTTGGGGATTTTGGCCAAGGTTTTTAATAGAAAAAATTCTGGTTTCTGAAGAGTTTAAAAGAGTTTTAAAAAGGAGTTTTTGTGCTTTATACTTCTCATCTTTATTGTTTGGGTTTTTGGAAAATCAAAGAAAACTAGGTTTTGGGATTTTGATTTGATCTTGCATTTTCTATCTTTTACAAGAGACTTCCCAATTAGTTTTTCTTTGTTGCTTGTTTCCAAAAACACCTAGTTTTTCACACTTGAGCTATCATACTATCCTAATCTATTAGGATCCTTGTTTTGTGGAAAAAGAAAGAAAGAGAGAATTTTGAGGTTGTTGTTGTAACCTCTAATTTGTACACCCTTTTATTTGTGAATCCCTCTTCGGTAGAGGTGATCGGGTGATTGGTTTGTGAGCCCTTAGGTAGAGGTGTTTGTTGTTGTTGGCTACGGGCCGTATCCCTCTTCGGTAGAGGTGGATTGTGGTTGTATAGCCTCGGTGGCTTTGTAAGGTTGAGAGAGGAGTTTGGTACTCCTATAGTGGATTGGGAAATCCTACATGGTGGTGTAGGCGGGGAAGTAGAGCTAGGGGCTCGAACCTCGTAACAAATCTTGGTGTTTGCGTATTGATCCATTGTCTCTCTAACTCTCTCTCTTATATTTGTGCAAAGCATCATATTCATATCATATCATATTTGCTTGTGTTGTGCATATCATATTGCCTTGCATTTATTCATATTGCTATTCATTCTTGATTGCTTGGCTTGATTGTGTGTGCACATATTTCTTATTGCTTGGATTGCTTGTGTGTGTGTGCCTAACTTGTACTCATCCAACAAGAGCTTCACATAGCGCCTCAACCCATTTCAAGGGAATCAAGGGGAGTTAGTCCAGAGCCTCGCAAGGGGAATTCGGCTACACTTGTTGTATTGTATTAGTTTGTGCAACATTTGCATTAGCTTCCGCATTTAGCGCACTTAGCTTGCATTAAGTTTCTTAGATTAGCACTTACACCTATTCACCCCCCCTCTAGGTGTTTTTTCAATTGGTATCAGAGCTAGTGCTCCTGATACTTAGGCTTAACATCCTAGGAGTGATCCATTTGCTTGCTAATCTCATTTGCATTTGTTTGTTTGCACATTCATATATAGTTTACCATGGCCTTCATGACCCCACCTATGTATGACCCTTCCAACATTCATGTTTGGAAGATTAGGATGACTGTTTATTTACAAACCCTAGGTCATAAAATTTATCTTGCTATTACCAAGGAATCCTTCCTTAGTGATTGCAATCATATAGGGGCCAATGCACAAGTCCTAGAGGCCATTAGAAGCACTTTACCTAAAGAATATCTTTTACGTGTTTCTAATCTTGATTCTGCTTTTGCAGTGTGGAACAAGTTGACAACAACCACCAACACCTCCAAGCTTCAAGTCCAAATCCAACAAGAAGAGGAATCTAGTGGAGAATCCGAGCCACAACAATGCTACATGGTCCAAGGGAATGACTCCTTGAGGTACAATCGGAAACTCAACAAGATAGTAATGATTGTGCTAGTTCTTCAAATGATTTTGTTGATCCCCATGCTTTAAATGAAGAACTATCTATTGTTTGTGAAAAACTAATAGAAAAATATAACTTGTTGAAAAAGAAGAGTCTAGGCATTAATAATGAAAATAAAAATTTGATTGCTAGACTTGATATTGTTTTGCAAGAGAAAGAGGAGATTGCTAATGAAAGGGATTCATTAAAATCTCAACTTGGTCTTGCACTTAAAGAAAATGAGTTTTGAAAATAAAAATGATTGCCATGTTCTTTTGAAGAAAAATGAAAACTTGTCTTCAAAAGTAGATTTTGTTATAAAAGAGAATGTTGATTTAAAAATAAAATTATTTCCATTTCAAATGAATTAAATGCTTGTTTGAAGAAAAATGAGGTTTTGCATAAAAAGATTGATGCTCATGTTTGCCATGCTAGTGTAGCCTCATCATCTAGACTACCTAATGCATGTACCTCTTCTTCTAAGATTAATGATGATATTTGTATGCTAAAGAAGAGAGTAGATTGTTTGGGCTCCACTATGAGCCAATGTGCCATGAACCACTCACGGTTGGAAACTTTGGTTCGAAAGAAACAAGTTCCATCCTATATGCATGCACACCCTCTACGGCATACACATGCTCCACACGGACACCATCAACACATGTATGCTCATGTGTACACATGTACACATTGTGGCCGAAAAGGCCATCTTGCTAAATTTTGCTATGATAGATTACATACTCCTAATTTAGCAAAGAATTTTGTTTGGGTTAGAGAAGATACTAACCCCCATGGACCCAAAAGAGTATGGGTACCAAAGACCACCCCTCCTTTTGTTTATGATGTAGGTGTGGGCTCTCACATGACGTGAGAGTGATGACACCTTGGAGTGGATGCGTTCCGGACTTAAAGGAAATCAATTGGATGCATCACTTTCAAGGGAAGGTTTGGTGGAGATGACCACCATGTGTTGGAGACTAGAGCGGTGCCCTCTTTGGTTTTGGTATCGAATCTCTAACTCCTTATTTATTATTTACATGCTTCTAATATTCATGTTTTATAGCATGTTTTTGATGTCTATGGATTAGTGTGTTCATTCCATGTTTATTAGATCCTTGACATACATATATAGTATTTGAGACACACATGCTTATTTGAATCATACTTAGTGTTCTCACTTTAGTTTAAGCTATAATGTACATCATGAATCTAATACATGTGAATTTACATAATAATCATGTTTTAGTTTTATCATGATGATTTATTTTGTTTTGATGCTTCATGTTTTGAATATATGTTTAAATGTTAGTTTTCATTAAGACTAGGAATTATACTTGTACATATAGTGAGCCACAAATAAATCTATATATGTTGGGCTTGATTGCTTATTTGAACCCATTAGATGTGCTAGTATAGTCTAGTTTTGATGATTCATACATTTCAAACTTGTATTCCATTTTTGAATTTGTTTTATGATTGTGTGTTTCACTTCATGTATATGTTTGTATTGCCAAACTTTAAGATATACATGTATACCCCTTGAGTCATTTGCCTTTCATGCAAATCTATATTATGGACTCAAATTGTGTTTAGGGTTATGTATGTATACTTCTTGTGTTGACAATTCATACATATACCTTGAAATGAAAATTGCCTTGATGAAAATTTAGCTTATCATGATTTTCATGTTTTGATGTGTTCAATATTTAACTTCATGTATATGTCCATCTAGTTCAAACTAATCTTATACATATACATCTTTTTGAGCCACGTGCCTTCATGCATATATTCTTGTGGACTCGTTATGTTTTGGATATGTATGTATACTTTAGTTTGTATTAGACATACATATGCCTTGAAAATTAGATAGTTTTTGATGATTTTCGTGTTTTAAGGAATAATTGAGCTTAATGAAATATTTTCATGATTATGATATTCACACTTTATTTGTACACTCACATCTATTGCTTGCTCATGTTTTGTTTTCATGAGTCTTATTTATGCCTAATTGAACTTGAGTGTTTGATATGATGTGAATTTCATGTTTATGAAAAACAATCTTGTTTTATTCCTTGCTTGAAGGATTTCGTACTAGTTAACAAATTTTTCATTTAACTAGTTGCGGTATTCTTCATTTGGTAGTGATTTTCAAACTAAACCTACATTTTCTAATCTATTTTTGAAAACCCCTACCATCTAAGGGCGGTAGGATGGGAGATCATGTTCATGTATGCCCTAAATTGAAAATCTTTAAAACTTGAATTATGATTGGGTGGTAGATAATATGATGTATACACTTGAACTTATTGTTATGTCAATTGGTATCATTGAACTCTTCAATTGGTATCTTTTGATCTTCTTGTATACTCATATATGTTTGTATGTATGTATGCTTTAAATTCCAAGTATATCAATTTCTATTGGTATCTATCTTTCATACATATATATGTTTGTGTTTATGCTAGTGCTTGAGTTTCAATTTTGTTTAAATTGATTACTTTTAAAATTGTTATCAAGACTATGCATGACTTTAGTTTGTATTTCATAAAGGGGGAGAAAATTTGATTTTGTATTTCAATTGGTATTTGTACTCCCACTCTTTATGATTAAAAGTTGTTATTTTAAACATATGATATCAACATCAAATTATATGTTTTTTAAATGAACAATTCTTACAATTGGTATCAATGTTTCTATGTAAAATTTTTTCAATTTGAAATACAAAGATTGGTATCGACATCAAATTATCATATTTAAGAAATTCAAAATTTGTTTTGAATACTTTTAGTATCAAGATTCATGTTTTAGGAATTCAAGATTTATGTTTAATTACAATTGGTATCGATTGTTTTCATGATGATGATTTTCAATTGATATCATGTTTTTAAAGTCACCCCTTATTGACTTTGTTTTTGTTTTAGACAAAAAGGGGGAGAACATTGTTTGTGTTATTTTGATTGACAAAAAGGGGAGAATGATTTTTACCCCTCGTTTTATTTATGGTTTTGATTACCCCTTTGTTGATGATTGACAAAAAGGGGAGAAGAATTTGAGTTTTGTTTTCATATATGCATGATTGTGTTTTTGCATATACCAAGTTCATGCATAGGGATAAATAATAAGATATGATGCATGATTTTGTTTAGTATCATGTGCTTTCATCGCATATCTATTATGTTTATTGTGATGCATGAGTTAAGGGGGAGCTTCCTTGAAGCTTATCTTTAATCCATGCATATATAACTCCATGAGTTTTGTCATCATCAAAAAGGGGGAGATTGGGCCCAATGGCCTTCCACTCTAGTTTTGATGATGATCAACACTCATGTAGTTATGTTTGCTAATATTCTTGTGTTTCTAAGTTTCAGATCATTATCAGGATATTAGTTGGTGATTAGCTTCAACAAGATGATTAGAAGCTTATCATGGTGATTCCAGTGCCAAAGCTTAAAGATCATACCTTTGCACTTGGAGAATCACGGAGTTTGGACCGAGTCTACTTGAAGATAGAAGATCGACAAGAAGACTTAGGTATCTAGTTTAGAGTTTGTGTTTAGATCCATATTTGTAAAGCTTAGTTTAGTTGATATGCTCAAGTGAACACAAAACACACACGTTTTATGATTTGATATTTGGTTTTTATGAATAGTGATCAAAACAAGTTTACATATGGTATATGTATAGTAGATGTTTTCTATTTATACATACATGCTTTAACTTGGTAAACAAACTTATTTTGATATCCCTATTCATGTTTTGGAAAAATCAAGTTGACAAAATACAGGTTTTGTTTTTGATAAAATTTGCAAGACTCTAAAATGAATTGATATGTTGTCTTGAAATTTTTATCACATGTTTATGTTTTAACATAAAATGATAAAACAAGTTTTAGAAAAAAATATTTTTAGAAAAACAGTTTTTATTTTGATTAAAACTATTTAGTGGATTTACTGTGAATTTATGAGATTTTTAGAAAATATTTTACACTGTTTTTCTGCCCTGCACTGTGCCTGCCAGGCCAGTTCGGTCGACCGGACCGGTCGACCGCACCAAGTGGACGGTCGACCGGGTCGGTCGATCGATGTGCACAAACGTGCACGCTGGCTACACATTGTAGTCGGTCGACCGGGCCGGTCGACCGAAGTGAGAGTTTTGCTCACTGGTTTTTCGGTCGACCGGGCCGGTCGACCGCTAGTGCCAACGGTCATATTTCTGACCGTTGGCGGTCGACCGGGCCGGTCGACCGGTGGCTGTCAGAACTGCCACATCAGCTTAACGGCTAGTTTTGTATAGGGGCTATATAAACCCCATCTCTTTGGGGATTTTGGCCAAGGTTTTTAATAGAAAAAATTCTGGTTTCTGAAGAGTTTAAAAGAGTTTTAAAAAGGAGTTTTTGTGCTTTATACTTCTCATCTTTATTGTTTTGGGTTTTTGGAAAATCAAAGAAAACTAGGTTTTGGGATTTTGATTTGATCTTGCATTTTCTATCTTTTACAAGAGACTTCCCAATTAGTTTTTTGTTGCTTGTTTCCAAAAACACCTAGTTTTTCACACTTGAGCTATCATACTATCCTAATCTATTAGGATCCTTGTTTTGTGGAAAAAGAAAGAAAGAGAGAATTTGAGGTTGTTGTTGTAACCTCTAATTTGTACACCCTTTTATTTGTGAATCCTCTTCGGTAGAGGTGATCGGGTGATTGGTTGTGAGCCTCTTAGGTAGAGGTGTGTTGTTGTTGGCTACGGGCCGTATCCCTCTTCGGTAGAGGTGGATTGTGGTTGTATAGCCTCGGTGGCTTTGTAAGGTTGAGAGAGGAGTTTGGTACTCCTATAGTGGATTGGGAAATCCTACACGGTGGTGTAGGCGGGGAAGTAGAGCTAGGGGCTCGAACCTCGTAACAAATCTTGGTGTTTGCGTATTGATCCATTGTCTCTCTAACTCTCTCTCTTATATTTGTGCAAAGCATCATATTCATATCATATATATTTGCTTGTGTGTGCATATTCATATTGCCTTGCATTTATTCATATTGCTATTCATTCTTGATTGCTTGGCTTGATTGTGTGTGCACATATTTCTTATTGCTTGGCTTGTGTGTGTGTGCCTAACTTGTACTCATCCAACAAGAGCTTCACATAGCGCCTCAACCCATTTCAAGGGGAATCAAGGGGAGTTAGTCCAGAGCCTCGCAAGGGAATTCGGCTACACTTGTTGTATTGTATTAGTTTGTGCAACATTTGCATTAGCTTCCGCATTTAGCGCACTTAGCTTGCATTAAGTTTCTTAGATTAGCACTTACACCTATTCACCCCCCCTCTAGGTGTTTTTTTCATCCACGTGGGGTATATTGTTGGAATCTGACTACGAGTTAATCGGCCAGGTAGGGGCAAGATCAGTGGGAGATATCCGTGCCAGAGCAACGGGCCTAATTATGCCAAACCACTGTTCTTCGAGATTTCGCCTCTCAATCCTCAATCTTAGACACCGATTTGACAAGAGTCAACTTCTAACAACTTTCCCTTAAGTCAATCTCTTAAATGAGTCTGAGATGTCCCTAGGGGCAACGTTTAGCAAATTATTTAGGCTTGGGTTGTGTGAGTGGGGAGGTGATTATTGGGCTAAAGGAGGGTAATGACTTTTCACCTTATGTTGTATTGAGTTTTGCCCTAAGTTCAATCATGCAAGTGTGCAATATAGAAAAGAATGAATACACAAAGAGAGTAAATCACCCACATGTTTGTCCTAACTATATGCTATGCAATATGTACACCTCCATCAAAATCAAACAACACAAGAACAAAATACAGTATATTAGAATGAAAATTGACACGTGCCTAGATGTAAATGTCTAAACCATTTTAAAGCATCCAATTTTCGTATTTTAGCTCTAAAATATTATAGTGCACAAGTGATATAAACAAAAAACAGAATATATTAATATACAAGAATTTACCCCAACCACATAAAAGCAAGTGTGAACTTCTGCAAAGCTAAAGAATTTGACCAGCATACCAAAAAATAAAGAAGAAAAGTTAACAAAAAACGTGAAATCAAACCGTCCCATCCCCGGCAACGGCGCCAAAATTGATCGGGGAAAAATCGCGCACAAAAAGTGTATGTTTGAAATCAAGATTTAAAGTGTCTGTGCTTTGGCTTTCTCGATACTTCCGTTATATCATAGAGGCTAAAACGAGTCGAATGCACAAGGACGGGAGGCGATAGAAGTTTACATGGTATGTTCACGTGTATGTGAAAAGTTCTTCAATGTTTGAAAGAATGAAAAGAAAAGAAAATAAAGACTGAAAAGAGAAGTACGGTAAAACACAAAGAAGTGGGAAACATAGAAAAGAATATATTGTGATTTTTGATAGCATTTCTAAAACAAAGTGAAAAAGAAAGAAAACTCATGGCTACTAACTACTAATGGCTCCACTAACCATGCTAATATCTTAGTGATAGTTGCCTCACATGTATCATTGGCCATCACTAGTCCTTGGTTTAAGAGCGTTTCAAAGCATAAGCCATATGATAACTTTCACATCAAAACTCGACATAACAAGTGCAAGCTACACTTAAACCATCAAAACTAAATAAGAGTAAGCATGGAGTAAAGTAATGTAAGTTTGTAAGAGAGTTAGAATGTTAGAGTGTTAGATCTATCATCATGAGCCATCAATGGCTCTTGTAAGAGTAAGGACAAGTAGAGGCTATTAGATTCATGTGAATTATCAAGTAAGAAGTTAGCGAGTTAGAGATAGTAATTAGTTGCCATGAGAGAAACTTAGCTAAACATGTCAAAGGAGTTGGAGAGAAGAAAACAAAGAGAGGTAAAGGGAGAACCTTTCATAACTTGTTACCTTCTATTACAAGCACTCTGCTTTCCACCCATGTACTAAGATCTACAAAAAATAGAAACTACAAAGAGGCAGAAGAAAGAACTAACCTAAAACTATCCTAAACTACAATATGGAAAGAAAACTACACTACTCTCTAGATATCTCCTGAAGAACCCCCAGGGGGTATTACAGGCACCAGGAGAAAGGGGGCAGGGGACAAACCCTGGCCCAAAGTGCTTGCGCGACGTGCGCCGCGCCGCCCTGCTATGCGATGTCGCGTCGGTCTCCTGTCGGCTGCAGGTCCTGGTTTCTGGTTTTGGGCCCTGGTTTTGATAGAATCACCCTCCTAGGTTAATGACTACTTTATAGGCCTTTAATCACCAATTAAATGGTGATTTTGGGCCTTCTTCTCATTTCATGCCATGGTCCATGAAACATACAAAATAGGTATTATTAGCAGCATTTAATATTAAATAAATGTAAAGATGTGGTATGAAATATGCAGTTGAGAGACTAATCAGTAAGTTAGGATTAGATATGATTTTTGTTAGGATTTAGATTTGAGGTAAGATTAAATTAGATATTGAGTAATAGGCTTTGATTTGGTTTTAGCTCAAATAAAAGAAAAAATAGAAGGAATGAAAATGGGTCATGGCTTGGATCAAGGAAAAATAAAAGAAAGATATGAAATGGATATAGGCTAAACGTAAAAGGTAAAGCATATGGAAATGGGTACTGGATTGGATCGGGTTAGGATAAAGAATAAAAAAATGAAAGAAAAAGGAAGAGAAAAATAGAGGGCAAGAAGTGAGTTGTCTAAGAATAATACACAAAATAAATATCAATAATATTAATAACAACAATAATAATAATAATACACAAAGATATTAACAATAACAATAATAATAATTACCAATAGTAAAACCATAATAATAATACATAACAACAATAATTATTAACACAAAATACATGCAATAAAAAAATACTATTATTATATTAGATCTTGTATTTCAAAAATAAAGGTATTATAATATTTATGCCACTATTTATCACACCACCAAATATAAAAAAAAAACTTTTCATTTTCTCATGGAAAGTCATGACTTTTCCTCTTTCTCATTAAATATCATTCATGATAATTTCTCAATAAATAAACCCACTTTCCTCAAGGCAAATACATCTCAAAAAGTGCCTCATGTAATTATTGTTTATGTATGTTGGTTTATCTACTAATAAATTTTTATCTGTGTCTTCATTTTTTTTAGTGCTCATGTGAGTCTTCTGCTAGTGAGAAATTCTTTTCCACTAATGAAAAGCTGGTTTCTAGTTTGGTACTTGTCTTTCTCCATATGATATCAAAGCTACAAGGACGGTAGTGATCCTGCAAGATTCTCTTGGTGAATATGAGTGGTATATCGAAGATGGATTTGGGTGGTCGTAGTGTTCTCGACTTCGAGCTGCTAAACAATTCCAACTGCAAGATACGGAGGTCATTGTGGGAGTCTTTACTCATTGGTAAAGACCTATGGGAGGTTGTTGGAGGTAACAATCGTGTTGTTCCCGTGGTTATCGAAAGAATGCGGAGGCCTTGAAGGATTCAAAGATGGCAAATGCAAAGGAGGAGTTCGTCTTGAAGATGACCATCTCTAATATATGGCTCGAACACATTATGAGTTGCAGTCAGCTTTCGATATGGAATATCTTTATGGGTTATTCAATAAGAAGAATGTGGTCGATACATTTCTTGAAAAAAAGTTAGCCAATTCAAAGCAATGTGATCTATCAATTTCTCAATATTTTCTAAAAATTAGAAATCTTGTTCAGAAATATCTGTGTTAGATCTCAAGGAGCCGATTTGGAGTCTCGAATGAAGCGGTTGTTTATTCGGGGGCTAGATGTGTATTATATTCTATATGAGCATCTATACAAAGTTGGATTGAAAACCATCTATGATAGAGTTTGAAATTTTACTTTCATCTTAAAAGTCTTTAGCTCGTCAAATGACCGCTTTCTCTGGAAGCAAGAGAGACACTCTCTTTCTGGATCTGTGTCTAGTCGACTTCAATTTCGGGTTAGTCGACTTGCACTACCTGGCTGACACCTGTTTGACTCTTATTTTGTGTGTTGTGGGGATACATTGTTTTGGGTTGTATGCCATGTATTGGCGGATATGGGAAGGCTACTTCTCTATAGGATATGTAATGCCGTTATGGCTTCCTCTCTGTGTACACAGTTTTGATAAATAAAATTTACATTCTCCAAAAAAAAAAGAGACACTCTTTTCTGGTAAGAAGAAATTTTTTAATGAAGGAAAAGGGAAGAATTATGATGACAGAGGCGATGATCTTTATCAAAGACTAATGAAAACCAGAGAGGCCCAAGATGTTTTCAAATGCAACAAGATTGGGTACATGAAGAAAAATTATTGCACGATGTAAAGTCGAGCAACGTTGCCAAAAATGAGGGTGGCTCCAAATCAATATTGGGAGGAAGTGTTTTATGTTGGAGACGACCAGTGGCATGTGGGACTTCCATTAACTTTGAATATGATTGGATATTGATTCAAGGTGCAGTCACCATCTAATGGGCGATACTTCTAAGTTTTCTTCTCTTGAAACCTATGGCCGCGATGATGCTATCATCACGGCGGACAACATTATCCATTTGGTGGAGAAGAAAGGTAGTGTCACTTTTCCTTAATGAGGTGATCTATCACTCTAGAGAATGTATATCATGCGCCCTGATGAAGAAAAATCTCTTTTTGGTAGTTAATGTGGTGGATGCAGGTTATTATGTCTTATTTGGTTCAAAGATATGAAATTCTTTGGGATCGCTCAAATTGGAGATGGATATCATTCATATCGTTAAGAAAGTTAAAAATTTATTTATCCTTTCAGCTTCTTCTTTATGTTACTAAGATGAGTATAAATGATGGAACATCTATTTAGCACGCATGATTTGGTCATTTAGTACGGATAAGTTGAAAAAATATAGTTTCTAAAAGTTTGGTGAATGGGCTTCCAAATCTCTTTTCTTTGGTTGAGGTGTGTAAGTGAAGGTTGTTAATATGGGCAGGCACATCGTCTTCCATTTGACAAGTCTCTTTTCAGGTACATTGGAATGCATTCATAGCGACTTGATTAGTCCTTGTGCTACTCCTTCCTATTTTAACTCTCGCTACATGTTGCTCTTGTTGATGATTTCTCAAAATATACTTGGGCATATTTTGTGAAAGAGAAGTCGGAGGTATTTTAAAAAAATTTGGAGCATAAGGAGATCATTGAAGCTTTGTTTAATTTGAAGATAAGAAGCTGAGGACCAATAATGATGAGGAGTTTATATCTCATGAATTCTTCTCTTCTCATTGAAAAAATGGATTAAAAGTGAGCTTTCTTGTGTGGAGAAGCCACAACAAAATGACATCATGGAGAGAAAATTCAACATCTTGTGAAGATTTCTAAGAGTTGGTTGCATGCGAAGAATCTACTAAAAACCTTATGAGCAGAAGTATGACTTGTGCAACTTATATGATTAATCGAGTACCTCTTAGTCCTATCAATTTTAAGATCGTAAGTCTTCATATGAGTTAATATTTGAAGAGAAGCCTAATGTGAAGCGCTTCAAAGTTTTTGTTCTCCTTATTATGATCATATGCTGGCTTCTCAAAGTAGCAAGTTGGATGCTAAATCAAGGAAATATATTTTCATCAGCTATGACTAAAGAAAGAAGGGGGGAAATGTATGGATCTAGCAGTTTTAAGATATGTTGTCTTTAATGAGGATCTTCTTATTTCACTCCTCAAGATGTTGGCATCGAAATTTGAGTGGTGATGACAAGGTAAAACATGTGTCATAGGTAATTACTACCTTATCGATATCTTTTAATGCTCCTAAATTATTTGGGTCTTCTTCTTCTTTGGTGGGGGAGCCAAGTGAAAGGGGAAGCAAAATTTCTTTTTGAAGATAAAAAGCAGCAAGGAGAGGAGAATTTATATTGTGGAGAGTGCTCAACCTCTTCGAAGATCTACAAGGACAATTGTCATGTCCACTTGGTATAAAGATGAAAATTCAGTGAGCATTACTTCTTTTTTTTTTACCAGTTTATTTGATATTGTGGACCTTCTTTTGATGAAGCCCAAGGTGTTAAGAAATGAGAGGATGTCATGGATTAAAAGATGAAAGATATTCTCAAAATGAATCTTGGGATCTTATTCCAAAGCCCAAGTTTTAGATCGAGTTTCATGCAAGTGGATACAAATTGAAAAAAAACCGATGGTAGGTGGAGAGATACAATGCTTGACTTATTATTTGGAGGTTCTTTCAAAAATATGGTGAAGTTTATGAAGAAACTTTAGCCGGGACGAAATGATTTCGGTTCGCATTGTCATTTCTTTGGCAGCATGTCATGGTTGGAAGATTGGGCGAAATTGACAATGACATTGCAAGGAGTAGCCATTGGGGTACATCTCAAATTCTCATACAGAGTTGCATGCAACTAATGAAGGTTTATGGTTCGAAACAAGCTCCTTGAGCTTGGTATGATAAAATTGCCAAATGCTTGGTATTTGTTGGATTTTGATTAAAATTAAAAGAAAAGAAAAACTTCATTTTAAATTTTGTTTACCAAGTAAACTTTGACCAAGTTTCAGGATCTAAGTCAGTTGAGAAAATCTCTCAACGGTTTGATTTTCGGACGGAGTTGTTACAACAAGTAGAGTTATAAGGCTATAAATAGAATCCTAACTTAATTCTAAGACACAGTTCTTATTTTCTCTTCTTTTTCTTTGAA
>JAVJIF010014527.1:0-119590 GCA_038442645.1 Agave tequilana | reverse complement strand
TTATTATCCCTTTAGTGAGAGGTGATAGTGGAGGTTGTGTTGGAATCCCTCAAGTGTGAGGTGATCTTTATTTGGCATTATGCCTATCCCTCATTTGTGAGGTTATATTGTGTAGGCTTTGTGCCTTGCCTCTAGTAAAAGGTTTATTGATTGAAAGAGTTGTGTACTCCCAAGTTGTATTTTCCCAAATCCTCAGTGGAGGTTCCCTGTATGGAAAGTCCTGTGTGGATGAGTTAGTGAAATCCTTCTTCGTGAAGGCGGGGACGTATAGCTGTGTGCTCGAACCTCGAAACATATCTCGGTGTTTGCGTTTGATCCACTTTCTCTAACTCTCTCGCTTATATTGTCCGTGCATTGATTCATATTGTCATATCATATACATACTTGGTTTGTTTGTGTGTCATACTTGTTGATTGAGGCTAAACCTGCCACAAAAAATACGAGATTATAGAACTTAAGAAAGAGAATGTGCAAGTGCTCAATTCTTCCGCTATAGCAAGTGGCTATGCGGGTCGTGATCCACAAGGAGGGTTTGCGATGGAAGCGTTACAGTTCTTTATTAAAATCTTTTAAGAAATAAACGAAGGTTCTTCTCTGTTTTTTAGTTATGAAAATGAAAAAGAAAGTTATATTAAAGTTAGAAGAAAATGGAAGATGAAAGGTGAAAATCAGAAAACGTTGAAAGCGACTAAGTACAATGAAGTGGAGAAGATAGAGTTGGATGATGTAGATTTAATTTATAGAAATGAAAAGAAAGAAACAAATATTTACCTTCTTTTCACCAAAGCTTACCTTGAGTTCTTAGCTTCAATGTTACCTTGAATTGGAGGCAGTTAGCGCATAGCCCATATGAGTCGAGTGTTGGTCTCTTCCACATTACATCATCAGATACGCAAGCATGAAATGATACAGAGAGCTCACAATTCCATCATCACGAGCTATCGGTGGCACTCGCAAGGCAAGGCTCTTTCGATGCTTTTAGACTCACTTGGAAGACAGTTGTACCAAAAAGAAGGTAAATAGAAAGAAGAAGAGAACTAAAAGAACATACAAGGAAATAGCATTGATTTGATTTCATAACAATCGAAGAAAAGAAATAAAACCTTACACCAATTGTCACTTTTAGCTCAAGCTTCAGTCTTGTTCTTCGATGAAAGTTGATCTCCTCAGAATTACATAAATGAAAACTAAATTACATGAAAAAGAAAAGCAAACCTAAACTAAAAAATGAAAAACTAGGCTAAATCCTAATCTGCATTGGCGTCCAATTTTCACGCAAGTACAGGCCTTTTATAGGCATAAACCAACAACCAGATCCCGGGGAGGTCGGGGGAGCAAACGCTCCCCTAACTCCCCAAGATTGCCACGGAAACGCGCCCAAGCCGCGTTCCGCGGCCAGGGTGTGGCCAGATGGCCACACCCTGTTGGTGGGTCTCTCCAGGGGTTTCTTCTGGCTTTATCCTTTTGTTGGTTTTTGTCGTTTGAGCTCCATATTCTGACGAAATGAACTTGGATTCTTGGCTTTACCGATCGATTCTGAGAGGATTCTTCTCAACCGTTTCAACCTCTGATTTTTGCCCTGATTTTGTGTGTGTGAATTTATTCTGATTTAATTCAGAATTCTGGTGGCTTTTGGGCTCATTTCTCTTCATCTCCTTAAGGATTGGGCCTGCAAATAAATTAAACAAATAATTAGGACAATGCAGGCTTTTATTCAAAATGATTATGAAATGTGACATTAAATATGCAACATTAGCAACCAATCACACCCCCCCCTATCTTTTGCTCGTCCTCGAGCAAAATAACTAAACTATACTAAGGATTATTAGACCACTTTCGCAGGTCACTCGATTGCACTGAGCATGTGCAACAAGCCGTTAAACCTCTAGGTTTCCCCTAGAGGACGAGTTTTTTTCTCGTGGGGTTTTCAGCGGATTGCACCCACAAAATCCATAAAGAAAGAGAAATAAAGAGTTAGTATTTTCGAAAAGCATTTTGAAAGAGAAAAATATTGAATATAATTGTAAGATCTAAGCAATCTATAATTTTATAGAAAACTGAATTTTTCATTCCTAACTTAGTCTCTATTCAAAAATTTGTTATCAATTAAAGTAAGGAGTCAAATTGTACTTCTCATCTAGTCTTTACTTTACCCTAATCATATGCACTTGTGGCTGTGAAAGTTTTGACTAAGGGTTCATTACTCTAACTCTTATGCCTTATTTATTTATATATATATATATATATATTTTGGTGGTATTATTCCTTAGTTTAGGCTTTCTAATCTGCCCATTTAACGAGCCTTTAATCGATATGACTCCCAACCAGGGTCTTAGGGCACCAGGTGAGAAGACACCCTAGGACTTAAGGACTCGAGCAAATAAGGCCACAAAACTAAGGATTTTTTATATAACCACTTTTAGGCGTGAATACTTATGCTTTATTGGCACAAATACCCAGCTTAATCAGAGGATTTTTCTTTTTAAACTTATCTAATCATCTTTCGCATAAATACTAAGGCTTGCTTAGGCCAAAGCACCTAGCTAATCAATTATTAGACTTGTTTTTTTTTCTTTTTTCTTTTTTTTCAAACTCATCTAATTTATCTTTTGCATAATACTAAGGCTTTCTTAGGCTAAAGCACCTAGCTAATCAATAATTAGATTTGTTTATATATATATATTATATTTTATAAGGCATAAGAATCTTTGTTTTTGAACCCTAAGTGTGTAAGTGTATGAAGTGTGCATATTTCATCAAGGTAAAGATCAAGACCAAATTACTTTGACAAATTATCTTCCTAACTCTAAAAATCAAACAAATAATCTTATTTTGACCAAGTATAAGAATCCTAATTTGGATTTTCCCTATTCTTTAAAATTAACTTAATCTCTTACAAAAATAAGTCAAATATTGTTTCTATTTTTCAAAAAGTTTTTAAAGTAAAGAAAATGTTAATTTTTTTTATTATTTTTTTTAAAGAAAGAAAAGTTATGTTAGACCCTCCCCCACACCTATCTCATGCATTGTCCTCAATGTATGAATTAATGCATAGATGCATGATAAAGACGAAAGGGAGGAAAATGTTACCTTAAGGTGGTGGTTCCGGGTGGTCTGATTGGTCCACGAAACGCGGCCCAATCAACTTTTCTTTGGTCTCGGAGGAACCCACCAGCACTATCTTTAATATAACCCATTAAAAGATGTATCCATCAAGGATCTTTATTAAATATTTTACCCCATATAATTTTCCATATTTCATAATTGATTTCAGAGTCAAATTTATCAACCACCTCGTCCAGAATGGAGTATGAAATGATAGAACGGTGACTTGGACTCAGGAAGGACAGGAACTAATACCGACTCAGGAAGGTGACTTAGGTCAAGTAAAGTTTCAGGAGTCGAAATTGGTTCAAGAAGCGGGTCCAAGTCAAGAATTGAAACTCTAGTCCACATGTATTTTCTAACAATGGAATGTGACCTAATTTGGGTGATTCCAGTTCAGGAATGATAGGTGGAGGAATCAAAACTGACTCTAAAATATTACTCAAGTTGGTAATAAAAACATGAGTCAATATTGATTCAGAAAGTTGAACTGGATCACATATGTGAGAATCTAGGTCACATATCTCATTGAGTTCAATATCAAAAAATGGAGAACTTGCCAATTTATCCATGGGATTTTCAAAATTGTAAAGTTGGTCAAGTTCAATATGATCCTCAAAGATGGGTGATTCAATTTCTTTATGAATTGGTACAGGATCCAATGTTGATTCCGGGAAAAGATTGAAGTCAGGTGAAGATACCGGAGTCATAATCGAATCAGGAAATAGAATTGAATCACTAAGTTGGGGTTCATGATCATTTTCAAGTTCCTATTCAGGAAAGGAAAACTACCAAACTATCATATCACTTGGAGTTTGGGTAGTTCACATGGTTGTTCTGAAATGGATCTTGATTTCTAAAACTACATGACTCTTCGGCTCTAACAGAATAGTTAGTGACATCAGGACGGTGGGAACGTAGAGATTCAACCATCATATCTATGTCACGATTACGAGTGTTTTGAGCCTGAGTCATGGCTTCAAGCATCTTTTCATAGTTGATAGGCTCATTGTTTTGATGAAAAGATGAAGAATTTATCTTGGAAGTGGTAGTGAAATGTGAGTCCATCAGATTTTGGGATTTGTGTTTGGACTCACGCATACTCATTTCCATAATTATGGTTTCCTATTTTGGACGGGTGGAACTGAGTATGAATCTTGAACATAATGTGGACTGGGTGGGAAAGGAGGGCAAGGTGGTTGGAAATTATGCTCGGGGATGAATCCCCACTGACTCGGTGAAGAGTTGAAATCATTATGGAAATTATAGTTATTAGATGGGGGGTATGGGTCATATTGATTCGGATAAGACCAATCCGGCACACTAGGTTGGTCAAGTTATGATATGCCGGGTTGGTAATATCCGAAAATGAAGTCGTGTGTAATATGGATTATTATTGTAGTTGAAAAATTATTATTATAGTCCATATCACACAATAGAATACAAACAAGAAAAACAAACAAATAAACAAACAAAAAAGAAAAAATTCTAGCCTAAGTTAGGGTAGACTTAGGACCTAGACGACTCCTAACTGGTTAGACTGTCCACGGGAGGTCTAATGTAGACTTTAACCACAAGCTAATCAGCCAGGTCAGGGCAGGTTGGGGAGATTTTCTGTCAAAGACGTTCCTTAATTAAATAACCACCAAACCTTCGGGGCTTTCGGCTCTCAATCCCTTTCCTAGACACTGATTTTGCAGGAGTTAGATTCCAACATTTTTCTCCCCCTTAGGATAATCTCCTAATTGAGTCCGAGATGTCCCTAGGGCAACGTCTACTCAATTTTAGTTAGGCTAGGGTTAGTGACTGCTTGGAATCTGATTTTTGGGCTAAGAAGGGTGATTAAATCCCCACCTTATCTTGTTATGGGTTAGTGCCCTTAAAATAATTTTGTGCAAGTGTACAAGATATGTAAGATTCACTCAAGCGATATAAACAACCACGAAGTGAGTCCTATGCTAAATGCAATGCATACGTACCTTGCTCCAGCACTCTTCAACGTAAAAAATAAAGGAATTAAAAAGACACGTGCCTAAAATACAAATGTCTAATCAATTTTTTATCTTTTCAACAAATATTTTACTGTTGATTATTAGCAGGCTTATGTTATGGCATATAAGAAAATTAAAGTTGCAGCAAACTAGAATTTTTTTACACTAAGCAGCCCTGTAAAAAGCTGTTAGTAGTCAACTCTTCCTTGCCGCGGATCCGCGGCTTTTGTCGTGGAAACGCGGCAATTCAGAGGGCAATATGGTTCTCTGCTTTCTAGAGCAGAGGCCCAATACCACTTGTATGTCACTGCAAACTTATTTTCCTGCTTTGCTTACCCTGTAACCTGCAACAGAGAAGAAAATTCGTTTAGTTCTAAAAAATTTGCAATAAAATTCAGATTTCAATAAAAACCGTTTTACCCTCCCCGGCAACGGCGCCAAAATTTGATTGAGGCCAAACCTGCACACAAAATATGAGATTATAGAACTTAAGAAAGAAGATGTGCAAGTGCTCAATTCTTCCGCTATAGCAAGTGGCTATGCGGGTCGTGATCCAGGAGGGTTTGCGATGGAAGCTTTACGGTTCTTTATTGAAATCGTTAAGAAATAAGCGAAAGTTCTTCTCTGTTTTTAAAGTTATAAAAATGGAAAAGAAAGTTATAGTTAAAGTTAAAAAGAAAGCGAGAGATGAAGAAGGTGGAAATCAGAAAACGATGAAAGCGACTATGTACAATGAGTGGAAAGAGAATGAAAACGATTTGGAAGAAGTGGTTGTGATCTAGACTAAGAAAGAAAAGAAAAGAAGTAAAGAAAAGTAAAGAGATACTTACCGAGGTTGAGTGATGACTTACCTGAAAACCGTTGCATGTTCTACCTTTGCTTCGGAGGCGTTCAACGCATAGATCATAAGCTCGAGCTCAGTCCCCGTTCACATTATATCATCACGCCTAGCGAGAACGAAGTGATGCGGATCTTGGAAGAGGAGAACGTCTTCATGAACTATCGCTGGCTCTCACTTAGCTTAGTTTTATACTTGCTTTGGAATTCACTTGTACACTCAACAACAACAACCAAGGTAAAGTAGAAGAGGAAGACGAAACAAATGAAAATACAAACATAAAAAGAACTTTTACCTTTATTAATTGCAGAGACAAAGAAAGAAAGGAGTAAGGTACATCGTCGGTGTCACTCTCAACATCAGCCCCTCTCTCTTACTTACATGAATCTTCTTCTACCCTAAGTTACATACAAATTACAAAAAGAAAAGAAGAACCTAAACTATAAAGAATTAAAACTAGGCTAAATCTTAATCTGCATTGGCGTCATTTTTCAGCGCAGATAATGGCCTTTTATAGGCATAAACCCAACAACCAGGATCCCGGGGAGGTCGGGGGAGCAAACGCTCCCCTAACTCCCCAACAAAGCTGCGGAAACGCGGCCCAAGCCGCGTTTCCACGGCCAGGGTATGGCCAGATGGCCACACCCTGTTGGTGGGTCATCCTGGGAGTTTCTTCTGACTTTATCCTTTGTTGGTTTCTTCGTTTGAGCCCCGTATTCTGACGAAATGGCCTTGGATTCTTGCTTTAACACGATCGATTCTGAGAGGATTCTTCTCAACCGGTTTCAACCTCTTGATTTTGCCCTGATTTTGTGTGTGCAAATTTATTCTGATTTAATTCAGAATTCTTGTGGCTTTTGGGCTCATTTCTCTTCATCTCCTTAAGATTGAGCCTGCAAATAAATTAAACAAATAATTAGGACAATGCAGGTTTTTATTCTAAAATGAGTATGGAAATGTGACATTAAATGGCAACATTAGCGACCATCACATGCAAGGGTTCCAGGTAAGCCATCAATCAAAGGAGGCAAGTTTTTCTTTTAGGTTTTCTTTTCTTTAATTTTAGTGTAAATTACCAACACCACAATCTTCCAATTTCTTTCACTCTTTTTCATTTCTTTGTAATATCCACTTCTATTTTCTCCACCTTCTCTATCTATCACTTTCTTTCTAACTTAGCTATAACTCTTTTTCATTTTCCTTTTAAGAACTAAAAGAAGATCTTTAATCATTCTTTGTAACCTGAAAGAGAACTTACTAAAAAGCTTCATCACTAGTCCCTCCTTGTGATCACGACCCGCATAGCCACTTGCTATGCGGTAGTATTGAGAACTTGCACTCCTTATTCTTAAGTTCTGAAATTCTTTATTTTTGTGTGCAGGTCCAACCTCAATCACCAACCTTGATCCAAAGAGCTAGACTTCTCTTGAGTACTTGATGTGGTCTTGATGCACAAGCTCTTGAATCAACACGTGCTAGCTCCAAAACTTGAATTTAAATCCTTTGTTGAAGCTAAACACCTACTAAGATCTTGATCATATATCTAAGACTAATTAAACACAAGATCATTAGTACTATAACTATTGAGTTAATCATCATCAAACTAGAGCGATAAGCTTTGGGCCAATAGACTTAAAAGCCAACATTTTCCTCTATCCTTAGCCGTCGAAGGCGTCAGATGTCCATAGATACACTAGAGAAGAGTAACAAAGTTAGACCGAAGTCTTGCACTTTGTTTCTTCTTTAATATTTACATCATGTATCATGATGTAACCAGCACTCGATCGACTCGACGCTGATCGACCGTGATATGATCCGGTGGAGGAAGAAAGAGGCTCTTCTTTGTGTTCCCCAAATATTTTGTATCTGGAGTTTCAATCAGAGGTGTAGTATTAACCTGATCAAGAGGAGAATATTATCAAGGATAGTATTTCTTCAAGAACCTGCCGTTGATCGGCATCATGAGCAAATCACCGTCTGGGGTTATAAGACGGTATGCTCCATTCGAGTAGACCCGTTTAGACTGGAATTTACCTTTGTCTTATACGTCATCACCATGGTCTTCTGATGGCTAAGACATGGTCGCTTTCTTGAAAGTCCGCTTCTGACTTTCTTGTTGAAGGCTCTGGTAATTCGAGCTTGATAGAGCTCGAGGCGTTTATCATCCAAAGTTTTTAGCTCTTGGAGTCACAGTCAATGCTTCTCCTCATTTGTCATCTTTGCCGTCAAGGCGACGCGTAGAGATGGATTTGAATTTCCAGTGGAGTACAGCTTCACACCCAAATACCAAGGAGAAAGGTGTATCTTTCGTCGGGGTTCGAACTGTCGTGCGATAGGCCATAGGCATTCACCTAATTTGTCGTTTGATTGGTCACTAATGTTGCATATTTAATGTCACATTTCCATACTCATTTAGAATAAAAGCTGCATTGTCCTAATTATTTGTTTAATTTATTTGCAGGCCCAATCCTTAGGAGATGAAGAGAAATGAGCCCAAATCCCACCAGAATTCTGAATTAAATCAGAATAAATTCGCACACACAAAATCAGGGCAAAATCAAGAGGTTGAAACCGTTTGAGAAGAATCCTCTCAGAATCGATCGGTTTAAAGCCAAGAATCCAAGGTTATTTCGTCAGAATCCAGAGCTCAAACGAGAAAAACAATAAAGGATAAAGCCAGAAGAAACCCCGGAGAGACCCACCAACAGGTTGTGGCCATCTGGCCAGACCCTGGCCGCGAAATGCGGCCCTAGCCGCGTTTCCGCGGCAATCTTGGGGAGTTAGGGGGAGCGTTTGCTCCCCCGACCTCCCCGGGATTCTGGTTGTTGGGTTTTTGGCCTATAAAAGGGCAATTGTTGTGCTGAAATTGGACGCCAATGCAGAGTTAGGATTTTAGACTAGTTTTTTCATTTTGTAGTTTAGTTTTTACTTTTATGTAACTTGTATGTAGCTTAGGGTAGAAGAAGATTCATGTAAGTAAGAGAGAGGGGCTGATGTTGAGAGTGACCCGACGATGTACCTTACTCCT
The DNA here is from genome assembly GCA_038442645.1 of Agave tequilana. Lineage (NCBI taxonomy): Eukaryota > Viridiplantae > Streptophyta > Magnoliopsida > Asparagales > Asparagaceae > Agave > Agave tequilana. Next base: position 110,628 of record JAVJIF010014527.1, on the reverse strand, counting down.
TTCTTTCATTGTCTCTGCAATTAATAAAGGTAAAAGTTCTTTTTATGTTTGTATTTTCCTTTGTTTCGTCTTCCTCTTCTACTTTACCTTGGTTGTTGTTGTTGAGTGTACAAGTGAATTCCAAAGCAAGTATAACTAAGCTAAGTGAGAGCCAGCGATAGTTCATGAAGACGTTCTCCTCTTCCAAGATCCGCATCACTTCGTTCTCGCTAGGCGTGATGATATAATGTGCACGGGGACTGAGCTCGAGCTTATGATCTATGCGTTGAATGCCTCCGAAGTAAAGGTAGAACATGCAACGGTTTTCAGGTAAGTCATCCTTCAACCTCGGTAAGTATCTCTTTACTTTTCTTTACTTCTTTTCTTTTCTTCCTTAGTTTAGATCACCAACCACTTCTTCCAAATCGTTTTCATTTTTCTTCTCCACTTCATTGTACATAGTCGCTTTTCATCGTTTTCTGATTTTTCACCTTCTTCATCTTTCACTTTCTTCTAACTTTAACCATTAACTTTCTTTTTCTTTTTCTTAACTTTAAAACAGAGAAGAACTTTCGTTTGGTTTGAACAACGATTTCAATAAAGAACCGTAAAGCTTCCATCGCAAACCCTCCTTGTGGATCACGACCCGCATAGCCACTTGCTATAGCGGAAGAATTGAGCACTTGCACATTCTCTTTCTTAAGTTCTATAATCTCGTATTTTTTGTGCAGGTTTAGCATCAATCAAATTTTGGCGCCATTGCCGGGGAGGGTAAAACGGTTTTTATTGAAATCTGAATTTTTATTGAAAATTTTTTAGAACTAAACGAATTTTCTCTCTCTGTTGCAGTTACAGGGCAATCAAAGCAGGAAAATAAGTTTGCAGTGACATACAAGTGGTATTGGCCTCTGCTCTAGAAAGCAGAGACCCATTGCCCTCTGAATTGCCGCGTTTCCACGGCAAAAGCCGCGGATCCGCGGCAAGGAAGAGCTGACTACTAACAGCCTTTTGCAGGGCTGCTTAGTTTGCAAATTCTAGTTTACTGCAATTATTTATTTCTTATATGCCATCACAAAAACCTGCTAATAATTAATAGTAAAACATTTGCTGCAAAAGTTAAAAATTGATTAGACGTTTGCATTTTAGGCACGCGCCTTTTCAATTCATTTATATTTACTGTTGAAGAGTGTTGGAGCAAGGTACGTCTGCATTGCATGTAGCATAGGACTCACTTCTTGGTTGATTTATATCACTTTGAGTGAATCTTACATATCTTGTACACTTGCACAAATTGATCTTAAGGGCACTAACCCATTAACAAGATAAGGTGGGGATTTAATCACCCTTCCTTAGCCCAAAAATCACATTTCAAGCACTCACTAACCCAAGCCTAACTAAAATTGAGTAGATGTTGGCCCTAGGGACATCTCAGACTCAATTAGGAGATTATCCTAAGGGGGAAAATGTTGGAATCTAACTCCTGCAAAATCAGTGTCTAGGAAAGGGATTGAGGGCCGAAAGCCCGAAGGTTGGTGGTTATTTAATTAAGGAACGTCTTTGACGGAAAACCTCCCACCAACCTTGCCCTGACCTGGCTGATTAGCTTGTGGTTAAAGTCTACATTAGACCTCCCGTGGACAGTCTAACCAGTTAGGAGTCGTCTAGGTCCTAAGTCTACCCTAACTTAGGCTAGAATTTTTTCTTTTTTTTTTGTTTATTTGTTTGTTTTCTTTGTTTGTATTCTACTGTGTGATATGAACTATAATAATTTTTTCAACTATAATAATAATCCATATTACACACCGACTTCATTTTCGGATATTACCAACCCCCGCATATCATAACTTTGACCAACCTAGTGTGCCGGATTGGTCTTATCCGAATCAATATGACCCATCCCCCAATCTAATAACTATAATTTCCATAATGATTTCAACTCTTCACCGAGTCAGTGGGGATTCACCTCCCCCGAGCATAATTTTCCAACCACCTTGCCCTCCTTCTCCACCCAGTCCACATTATGTTCAAGATTCATACTCAGTTCCACCCGTCCAAAATAGGAACCATCAATTATGGAAATGAGTATGCATGAGTCCAAACACAAATCCAAATCTGATGGACTCACAATTTCACTACCACTTCCAAGACAATTCTTCATCTTTTCATCAAAACAATGAACCTATCAACTATGAAAAGATGCTTGAAGCCATGACTCAGGCTCAAAACACTCGTAATCGTGACATAGATATGATGGTCGAATCTCTACGTTCCCACCGTCCTGATGTCACTAACTATTCTGTTAGAGCCGAAGAGTCATGTAATTTTGGAAATCAAGATTCCTTTTCAGCACAACCATTTGAACTTGCCCAAACTCCAATGAAATTGATAATTTGGCAAGTTATCCTTTTCTTGAAATCGAACTTGAAAATGAATATGATCTTGAACCCCAACTTAGTGATTCAATTCTTCTTCCTGATTCAATAATGACTCCGGTATCTTTACCTGACTTCAATCTTTTCGCAGAGTCGACATTGGATCCTGTCCCAATTCATAATGAAATTGAATCACCCATCTTTGAGGATCATATTGAACTTGACCAATTATACACTTTTGAAGATCCTATTGACAAATGGCAAGTTCTCCATTTTTTAATATTGAACTCAATGAGATATGTGACCTAAATTCTCAAATCTGTGATCCAGTTCAACTTTCTGAATCAATCTTGACTCCCGTTTTGTTACCAAACTTGAGCAATATTTTAGAGTAAGTTTTGATTCCTCCACCTATCATTCCTGAACTAGAATCACCCATATTAGGTCACATTCCATTGTTGGAAAATACATGTGGACTGAGTTTCAACTTCTTGACTTTGACCCAATTTCTGAACTATTTCGACTCCTGAACCTTTACTTGACTTAAGTCACCTTCCTGAGTCGGTATTAGTTCCTGTCCTTCCTGAGTCCAAGTCAACTGTTCTATCATTTCATACTCCATTCTGGGACGAGGTGGTTGACAATTTGACTCCGAATTAGTTATGGAATATGGACATTAGATGGGTTAAATATTAATAAAGATCCTTTATGGATTCATCTTTATAATGGGTTATATTAAAGATACTTTTGGTGGGTTCCTCCGAGACCCAAGAAAAGTTGATTGGGCCACGTTTCGTGGACCAATCAGACCACCACCGAACCACCGCCTTAAGGTAACCTTTTCTTCCCTTTCGTCTTTTTCATGCATTTATGCATTAATTCATACATTGAGGACAATGCATGAGATAGGTGTGGGGGAGGGTCTAACATAACTTTTCTTTTTCTTTAAAAAAATAAAAAAAATAAAAAAATTGACATTTTTCTTTACTTTTAAAAACTTTTTGAAAAATAGAAACAATATTTTGACTTATTTTTGTAAGAAATTAAGTTAATTTTAAGGAATAGGAAAATCCAAATTAGGATTTCTTATACTTGGTCAAAATAAGATTATTTGTTTGATTTTTAGGTTAGGAATAATTTGTCAAGTAATTTAGTCTTGATCTTTACCTTGATGAAATATGCACACTTCATACACTTACACACTTAGGGTTCAAAACAAAGATTCTTATGCCTTATAAAAAAATATATATATAAACAAATCTAATTATTGATTAGCTAGGTGCTTTGGCCTAAGCAAGCCTTAGTATTTATGCGAAAGATGATTAGATAAGTTGAAAAAAAAGAAAAAACATGTCTAATTATTGATTAGCTAGGTGTTTTGGCCTAAGCAAGCCTTAGTATTTATGCAAAAGATAATTAGATGAGTTTGGAAAAAAATGTGTATCCTCTGATTAAGCTGGGTATTTATGCCTCATGAAGCATAAGTATTCACGCCTAAAAGGGGTACATCGTATAAATAAAAACCTTGGTTTCGTGGCCTTATCTGCTCGAGTATTTAAGTCCTTAGGGGTGTTTTCTCACCTGGTGCCCTAAAACCGTCCGGTTTGGGTGTCACCGACTGAATGCTTGTTACATGGGCAGATTAGAAAGCTTAAGGAAATTGAGGAATAGAAAAAAAAGTATATATAAATAAATAAGGCATAAGAATTAGAGTAAATGAACCCTTAGTAAAAATTTTCACAAGTGCATATGACTTAGGGTAAAGTAATAGACTAGATGAGAAGTACAATTTGACTCCTTACTTTGATTGATAACAAATTTTTGAATAGAGACTAAGTTTAGGAATGAAAAATTCGTTTTTCCTATAACTTATAAATTGCTTAGATCTTACAATTATATTTCAAATATTTTTCTCTTTCAAATGCTTTTCGAAAATACTAACTCTTTATTTCCCTTTCTTTATGGATTTTGTGGGTGCAATCCGCTGAAAACCCTCACGAGACAAAACTCGTCCTCTAGGGGGAACCTAGAGGTTTAACGGCTTGTTGCACATGCTCAGTGCAATCGCGCGACCTGCGAAAGTGGTCTAATAATCTCTAGTATTTTAGTTGTTTTGCTCGAGGACGAGCAAAAGATAGGTATGGGGGTGTGATTGGTCACTAATGTTGCATATTTAATGTCACATTTCCATACTCATTTTAGAATAAAAGCCTGCGTTGTCCTAATTATTTGTTTAATTTATTTGCAGGCCCAATCCTTAAGGAGATGAAGAGAAATGAGCCCAAAGCCCACCAGAATTCTGAATTAAATCAGAATAAATTCGTACACACAAAATCAGGGCAAAATCAAGAGGTTGAAACCTGTTGAGAAGAATCCTCTCAGAATCGATCGGTAAAGCCAAGAATCCAAGGTCATTTCGTCAGAATTCGGAGCTCAAACGACATAACCAACAAAGGATAAAGCCAGAAGAAACCCCCGGAGAGACCCACCAACAGGGTGTGGCCATCTGGCCACACCCTGGCCGCGGAAACGCGGCCCTAGCCGCGTTTCCGCGGCAATCTTGGGAGTTAGGGGGAGCGTTTGCTCCCCCGCCTCCCCCCCTCGGTTCTGGGTTTTTTGGCCTATAAAAGGGCAATTTGTTGTGCTGAAATTGGACGCCAATACAGAGTTAGGATTTTAGACTAATTTTTCCATTTTGTTTTAGTTTTTACTTTTATGTAACTTGTATGTAGCTTAGGGTAGAAGAAGATTCATGTAAGTAAGAGAGAGGGGCTGATGTTGAGAGTGACACTGACGATGTACCTTACTACTTTCTTTCATTGTCTCTGCAATTGATAAAGGTAAAGTTCTTCTTATGTTTGTATTTTCCTTTGTTTCGTCTTCCTCTTCTACTTTACCTTGGTTGTTGTTGTTGAGTGTACAAGTGAATTCCAAAGCAAGTATAACTAAGCTAAGTGAGAGCCAGCGATAGTTCATGAAGACGTTCTCCTCTTCCAAGATCCGCATCACTTCGTTCTCGCTAGGCGTGACGATATAATGTGCACGGGGACTGAGCTCGAGCTTATGATCTATGCGTTGAACGCCTCCGAAGTAAGGTAGAACATGCAACGGTTTCCAGGTAAGTCATCACTCAACCTCGGTAAGTATCTCTTTACTTTTCTTTACTTCTTTTCTTTTCTTTCTTAGTTTAGATCACCAACAACTTCTTCCAAATCGTTTTCATTTTTCTTCTCCACTTCATTGTACATAGTCGCTTTTCATCGTTTTCTGATTTTCCACCTTCTTCATCTTTCACTTTCTTCTTAACTTTAACCATTAACTTTCTTTTTCTTTTTCTTAACTTTAAAAACAGAGAAGAACTCTCGTTTGGTTTGAACAACGATTTCAATAAAGAACCGTAAAGCTTCCATCGCAAACCCTCCTTGTGGATCACGACCCGCATAGCCACTTGCTATAGCGAAAGAATTGAGCACTTGCACATTCTCTTTCTTAAGTTCTATAATCTCGTATTTTTTGTGCAGGTTTAGCATCAATCATCGTTCCAATTGCGTTGGCTTTTCGAGACGAATTTCTTGAGGAGTTTTTAATAGTCCTGTTGAAAGCTTCTGCAAGGCCATTATGGATTCTAAACTTATTGCAGAACCTTTGAAAAGCTTGACTGACGAACTGGGGCCCATTGTTATGAATGATCCATCGTGGCACACCAAAGCGATAAATGTCGTGATTTTAACGAATTTGATCACGTCAGATGCCTTTACCTCCCTCAGGGGAATAGCTTCAGCCCATTTAGAGAAGTAATCGGTTATACCTAAGATGAACCGATGTCCTTTGGATGAAGGTGGGCTGATAGGGCCAACCACAGCCATTCCCCGTATCTCAAATGGCCAGGTTGAAGTTGTAGAGCGAAGATGTCCTAGTGTTTGATGGATGAAGTCACCATGGACCTGACAGGCATGACATCGCTTGGCATAAACGATGGCGTCAGGGATCATCTTTGGCCAGTAATACCCCAGTCTTCGGAGTCGATCTCCAAGTTTTAGACCAGGTTGGTGAGCTCCACACATGCCATCATGTACTTCTTTGAGTATCTCCTGTGCCTCCTTCTGCGACAGGCAACGGAGAAGGATCCCATCATGCAATCGGTGGTACAGTGTTTGCATGATTGCATTGTAGTAGAATTTAGGGGCTATCCTTTTAACGGCAGCCGCCTCTTTGGGGTTTTCAGGAAGAATGTCGTACAGTGCATAGTCGATGTACGGGAATCGCCAATCCCCAAGCTCTGGACCTTTTGAAGTCTCTAGAGCTTCGTTAACTTGATGGTCTCCTGTCAGCTTTTGGTGGTCTTCAAAAGCGAATCTTGCGCAATACAGGTCATGGCTGTAGACAAGTATTTTCTCTACATGCGCATTTTGCTGGCGAGGCACATGGTCGATGAAAAAGTTTCTGAACCGCTCAGCCATGTAGATAGTTGCATTATAATAGGGTACTAAGTCTTCATGTCTGACCTTGTACTCCCCGCGAACTTGGTTAATGATGAGTTTGGAGTCACCATATGCTTCGAGACTTTTAATGCCAATCTCATCGGCGATTTGCATTCCGATCAAGAGAGCATTGTATTCTACTACATTATTGGAACATGGCTCAGTTAATAAGAATGCACGAGGGATTACATAGTTCTGTGGGGAGATAATCTACCCCTATGATTAGTCTACAATTTTGCATTATTATGTCGCATTCTCTCACAGATTTATGAATAAATTGTCGGTCTAAACTGTGTTTTGGTCTTAATTGCAGGTAGATCCAAAGTCCAAGGCAAAGGTGTAATAAGTGCTTATTAGACCCAATTAAGGTAATTAAATCCGCATTACTTGGAGGCCAAGCAAGGGATTATCTAGAAGTTCATTGAACCTACCCTCTTGCGCACATCAGACGAATCTGCGGTCGAAATTACCCGAAACTGGATATACCACGAAGCGTCTCGAAGCCAGACGGAGCCACGGACCAACCCAGGGACCAGAGTCCCTGGTATTGCCGCGGATCCGCGGCAATCCTTGCGGATCCACGGCAATCCTGTGGAGTCACGCGTCGATTTTCGACGCGTGGCCCCGTCTCGTCTTCTGGATCCTTCTGAGCCTATAAATAGCCCTGCAGAGAGCCAAACCGAGAGCAGTTTTCGTTTTTAAGAGTAGGTGCAGATTTAGGAGAGATTTAGTGTAGTGTAGGTGCTTTTCATTTCTCTTCTCTTGTATTTTCATTTGTTTTTAGATCATTGTAGTAGGGCTGAGTGATTTCTAGAGAGAGAAAGCAAGGGATTGATGTAATAGAGAGTGACACTCTATGTAAAGATGCCTCCTTTCTCTTCCAATGTAATCTCCTTCATCTTCTACATGATTTCTTGCTAGTTTTTCTTCTCATGGTAATCTAACTACTAACCACTAACCATCTAACCACTTACTTGATAATCCACATGAATCGGGTTGCCTCTACAAGGCCTTGTTCTTGCAAGAGCTATTGATGACCAAAGATGATGGGTTCTAACATCTAACTTGCTAACTTGCTAACTTGCTAACCAAGCTAACTCTCTTTTATTTTCATGCTCTTTTATTTCATGCTTGTAGTGTAATGAGTGATGCTTGTAATAGCTTGTTCTTGTTGCATGTTTTGATTGTTATGAACCATCCATGAGCCATGCTTTGTACCGTCTCTTGGAGCCAAGGATTGTGATGGCCAAGGATCAAAATGTGAGGCAACTATCTCGAAGAGGTTAGCATGGTTAGTGGAGCATTTAGTAGTTAGTAGCCATGAGTTTTCTTTTTCTTTTGTTTTAGAAATCGTTTTCCAAGCTTCTTTTCTCATTTTTCTATTGGTGTTTTTACCATCCTTCTTAGTTCATCTTTGTTCCATTCTATTTTCTAATCGCTTTCCAAATCACACTTTCACTTTTGTTTTTACATCGCCGTTTTCATCGCTCTCCTCACCTACCACATTCTGGATTTCATTTTCTTTTCTTTTTCATTCTTTTTCATTCTTTCACAAAGAAGAAGTGTTAACAACTGACGTGAATAGAGACTGTTAATGCTTCTATCGCCTCTGATAGGTAGTAAAAAGTGCATATTTATTACTCCATTTACTATCATATTTCCATATTTATTATTATAATTATGCACTATTACTAATGTTTTATTATTTATTGTGTGCAGGCCTTGGGTAATTAAAAAATAAAGAAATACAAGCCTGAATGAAGCCCAGAAGCCCAAAAAGTCCATGTGCAAGCCCATGTATAAAAATTGTTGTAATTTAGAAGTTTCTTATTATCTAACCTAATCTAAACTTAGATTTTTAAATTCTTTATTTAAAATCTAAGGGAGGAAAGGAAGGATAAGAAAGAACTCTTAATTGCTAAAAGAGAGGGAAGGGATAGACTTCTACTCAACCCTAGTGCTTGCAAGACAATCTAAAGATAAAAGGAGAAGAGTTTAAAGATAGATTCGGATTCAGACTGTACATGTTTTAGTATTCAGATCATAACGTTTGCTATAGATATTCAATCTGATGATTTAAGATGGTCCAGAAAGAAGACTTGAAAACCTACAACTCTTATGTTGATTAAACTTTCCAATTCAATCCGCAGATAAGACATATTCGGTGATCAACATGATAACAAGTTGAAGGACAGAGTTTACTGGGACTCTACTTCTTCCAGCTCCTATAAATACCCCTGCAGAGCAACAGAGAACACACAAAAAATACAGAGAAAATTCTAGGGTTTCTTAGGCTAACTTGTAGTTTAGGTTAGGTTTTCTTTTGTAATTTTTGTAATTGAGAGTGGAGGAAGCTTTCATGGAGAAAGGTCCATGCTTGTACTGAGGTGATAGCGGTGTAAGCCTACTTTTCTTCCATTGTTAATGAAATCCACTTGAGGTTGTTTTATTTTATGTTCTTTTATTCTTGTTTATCTTGTGTTTCTTTTGTTCTTGTTTTCTTCTATTTTCTCTCTAATGTTTTGTGAACCATGAGACCCAATTACGTTGAGACTACCTAGCCGAAGAAGAGCCCTTGATGGCCTATGGCGATGAACAGGTCTTCATAGTTGTCTTTTATTTCATAGTGTAGATTAAGAAGGCGGACGATCCTATACGCCATGCTTGTACGCCTTCCAAGAAAAGGTAAATCATCGCAACGGTTCAAAAGGTAAGCAGACTGAAGAGGTATGTGTTTCTTTCTTTCTTTCTTTCTTTAGTTTAGATTTCTATCTCTATCTCTCTCAAATTCTTTTCACCACACTTCCTTGTAAATACCATCATAACTAATAAAATAAATAATTTTTAGAGAATCTTACTTAAACGCTTCCATCGCTAGTCCCTCCCTGAGGATCACGACCCGCATAGCCACTGCTACCGCGGATTCGAATTGAGAACCTTGCACAACTTGTTCTAAATCTAATATTATTTATTTTGTGTGCAGGTGAAAATCTCAATCAGCCTCCCTTCCCTGTGGATTCGACCTGTTAAGCCAATGCTATAACGGAAGTATCGAGGGTACATTAGCACATTCGAGCTTTTCATCGATTTTACATAAAACACACTTTTGAGTGCTGGTTTCCCCACCGATCAAATTTTTTGTACTCCTGCCACGACATTCCCTCGTGGGCCCGTCCTTGATGACCCATTGAAGAAGCTACACACCTGTCCTTCGAAAGATGTCTGGGTCAGACAAATTTTGGCGACCTCGTCTGGAGATCCTCATAAAGTTTGGTCGCTCTCAGATCTGGATGCTCAGCCAAGAATCTGTCACCGCTTGTCCCTTCATGACTCTTTGTGATAGGAATTGCATCTCATATTAGGAGAGCAATATAGCCCATTTTGCCAGTCGACCATTCAGCGACGATGGCTTTGTCATAAGCAATCTTAAAGGATTGACTTTTGATATGACATGTATGGTTTGGCCCATCAAGTAATGTCGCATTTTCTGGACGGCGAACACCAAAGCCAGACATTCCTTTCGATTGGGTTGTACCCATGTTCAGCTCCGATCATAGTTCTACTCAAATAGTAGATTGCCTGCTCGTATCCCTGATCATTATTCTGGGCTAGTAAAGCTCCTAAGGAATGATCCATCACTCGAACATATATCAGGAAAGGTTTTCCTGAAACCGGAGCTATAAGGATAGGTGGTTGCATGAGGTATCGTTTGATTTCCTCAAACGCTTGTTGGCAAGCATCGTCCCAGAATGAGAAACCTTTCTTCATTAATTTGGTGAAGGGTTGGCATCTTCCCGAGAGATTTGAGATAAACTTCCAGATGTACGCTAATAGCCCTTGCAACCCTCTAAGCTCCCTGAGGTTCCTTGGAGGTTGCATCTCTTGGATAGCGCGGATTTTTTCTGGGTCGAGGTGGATTCCTTTGATGTAACCACAACCCCAAGAATTTATCACTGGCTACCCTCAGGAAGGATTTGGTGGGGTTCTTCTTCAGCTGATGTGCCCGCATAATATTAACCACCGACTTTAGATCTGCTATGTGATCGCCCTTGGCACGACTTTTTACTGCAATGTCGTCGACGTAGCATTCCACTGTTTTGCATATGTACTTGTAAAAAATTGCATTCATAGCCCTCTGGTATGTTGCTCCCGCGTTTTTCAATCCAAAGGGCATGATAGTATAGCAGTACACCCATAGAGGTGTCCTGAAAGATGTATGCTTTTCATCATCAGGGTACATCTTGATTTGATTGTATCCTGAGAACCCATCCATGAAGGACATCCGTTCAACCCACACATGTTATCGATCATGACATCTGTGATTCGGAGGGAAATTCATCTCTTGGACATGCCTCATTTAGATCACGAAAATCAATACAAACTCGGATCTTCTCATTTTTCTTGGTAACGGGGACGATATTGGCTACCCAATTGGGGTGTTATTCCTCCCTGATGAAGCCAGAGTCTATGAGCTTTTTGACTTCTGACTAGATTGCTTTCATTATTTCTGAACGGAATCGTCGCTGCTGCTATTTGACTGGTTTCGCGTCTGAATTAATGTTGAGGCGATGCATAGCCACTCGAGGATCAAGCCCAGGCATGTCGTCGTAATTCCAAGCAAAAATATCTATATACTCTCGCACGAGAGATATCAGATCTTCCTTTTCGTAGGGTGATAAGCTTTCTCTTATAAAGATGGGCTTGGGATTAGCCTCATTTCCTAGATTAATCTGGGTGACCTTATCCTCTGTGGGTGGTTCACGTTGTTCGAAGCAAATATCTCATAGAGTGTTTAGGTGTTTGATCCGGGGATCTGCATCCGACCGGATCATTTCTTCATCTCCATCTTTCAGGCGGCTTGTTAAACCATATTTACTGAAAGTTCTCTGAAGATGTTGCTGACACTGACATCTGACTCTCATGATGATGTGCCTGACGAGTGATTATGGTATAATGACCCTTCAGACTCGGAGGCTGACGGGATTGGAGTTTACACATAGCCCAACCCCCTGTGAGTTTTATGATAATAATCAGGGGTCTTCCCTTTGGAACGAAGGATCGAAGCAGTGTTCTCCTTCCTTTGCCAAAGTTCAAGCCATGACTCTTTGTTAAATCATACCCCATGTTCTCCATCATTCTGAGTACATTTAGCTCATAATGGACGAATTGAGGGGATTCGTTCTCGCTTTCTGAGTCTTCGTGAGGCATCAATTCGGGCTTGATTCTTCTGAAAAGAATTGGTTTTTGGCCTTCGCGTTTTGCTGGGACCATAAATAATGATTCTTGTGCATTACTGACATCTTGATACGTCGTGAGGGATGACCTCACCGGTGCATGCAATGATGTCAGAGCACTTATTGCCAACTAGGGTCCTCATCTACATCGATACTAGTGTCAGACGACACTGAATCAGAAGTAAACACAGAAAGTCAATCAAATCCAACTTTTCATTAATATATCACTCACCTATGTCATCGGCGGTGTTATTACCATCGAGCTTATTAATGCTCATTGCAAGTGGATTTAATTCCCACAGGCACTCTTCTTTCGCTTCTGGTTCAGTATCAGCTTCATTACCAGAGTCTGGTTCCTCTGGCTGTAGATTTTTATTCATCTCCAGAGAATCCTTGTATAGGAGGGAGTCTATGAAATAGTTCTCTACCCCCTTGAACGGATGCCTTTCGGCAATCAATGTTCGGACTTTTCTACTTCCGTCAATATATTTCATGACTTGATGGAGAGTGGAGGGGATGATGGAGTTACGATGAATCCACTGTCGTCCTAGCAGCAAATTGTATGAAGTGTTGGCGTCAATCACATAGCACGTCACTTCAGATCTCAGATCCCTAATCTGACATTTGAGTTTGATCTTCCCCATTGGCCACATACCATTAGTGTTGAAACCATAGATAGTAGTTTGGGTGGCGCTCAATCGATCGGTGGGGATGCCTAAATGCTGCATGACCCGGCGAGGCATAATGCTCAACGCGGATCCTAGATCTACCTGAATGTGGCTCACTTCAGATTATCCAATGTACCATGTGAAGTACAGGGCCTATCATGTTTCCCATTGACTTGCATGTCGTTTGCGTGAAGGTGATATAGGGGGCATTTTGAGAGGCGTAATGGCAGTCTTCTTTATTTTTCTCTTATGGCTCAGCTAGGATTTGGTCATGAAGACCTCAGCATCGGTTAGAGCTTCTCTCAGAGCTTTTCTTGTTGACTTTGACAGTCTTAGGAGCTCGAAAAGGGTGATCCTGGCCGGGATGTTGGCCAGTTGAGCTAACACATCAAAGCGGTAAGGTGCTGATGTTCCTTCTGCTTTGTCCTTCGAGAGAGCTTTAGAATATCGAAGCTCTTTCTGCTTCTCCATAGGTTGCTTTGCGGAAGGCTTGGTTGGCTCTGCAGTAGGTCCAGGCGGATTCGCCACTATCCCATCATACTTCTTTAAATACGATTTTCCTGAACGAGTTTCAGCCACAAGCGGTGCATTCTGCTCTGCGGCAAGGACGATCGTCTCCTCCTCTGAGTCGGTTAGTGAGGGAACATCAGTCTCTGCTTCCCGAGAAGAAGCGCATACCACATTACAAGGTGAAGCTTTTGCCTTGCCTTTAGATTTCCTATTGGTAACAGTAGTCCACTGTTGGCCTTCCACAAGGTCGGGATGAACCCACATAATTTTTCCCTGAGGTGTAGGGATAAGTACAAGACCCTTCTCTTGCTGGTGATGCGGGTCTGTATTGATCATCCTTAGTTCCCCTTTCGGGGTGGGAACTATTCCGGCTAGTGTTGGAGGCTGGTTTCCGAACTGAAGAAATGGCGTCATGTTAGCCATCACTTTCTTTTGTTCTGGACGGAGCTTGAGCACTTCTACATCAATCAGAGCCTGAAGAATATCTTTGAAGATATAACAGCTCTTGGTGAGGTGCCCCAACATCCTATGACAAAGACAGTAGTTGGGATTGTCAGTCTTGCCGACTTCCTCGGAACGTCTAGCTTCAGGAAGTTTTAATCTGTTACACTTGTTGAGTAATTTGAACAACGAATCGACATTCTCATCCTTGAAGGAGTACAGCCTGTTGGCGCGCGACTGACTTGAAGAACCTCCCCCTCTGGTTGGCTGAGATTTAATAGGGGATTTTGTCTTTGTCGCTAATGTATCCTTCCTCTTTGATTGAAAAGATACTTCTGGTGCGCGCCTTGTCGACTTTTCGGGCATGGGCTTATTTTCTTCCGTCCTATCCCTAGTGACAATCTCTTCAAACTGATCGCCTTGCTGGACCAATTACTTTTAGGTGCGGCTTTCGGTAACTCCTATCTCGGTTAGGAGTGAAGTTTGTAAATTGTGATGACATGTCTATACCAGGGTGGCCTGGGTCATACCGCTAGGACATCGGAGTGTCATATTTTGAAATCTCTCCATAATGTCTTGACTGACTCTCCTTTTCATTATTTTGTTGCCAGAGAGTTGGCATGGTAACCTCTGAGTCATCTTCGGAGAAGCGTGTAAGGAAAAGCTTCTCCAAATCACTCCAGTTTTTTATGGAGTCTTCAGAGAGTTTCATGAACCATTCGAAGGTGAGTCCCTTCAGAGTACCGATAAACAAATATGCCAGTATGGCATTGCTATCTACTACATTCCCTGTTTTAGACTTGAAGTAGTAGATGTGTTGGTTCGGTGACCCTTTGCCGTCAAAGGCTTGTAGAGTTGGGGCTTTGGACTTGGAAGGATATAGGACAAGATCCCATTCTGTCGGGTATGGCCGGATCACTCCTACTTCTTGGAGGCCTTTTCAATTGGTAAGGGCTTCCAGACGCTGCTCCAATTGATTCATTCTTTTAGAATGAATACCCCCATTCTCTGGAGTACCTCCCTCTTTAGATGAGGATTTAGACGACTCAGAATTGGACTATTTCTCCTCTTCTATGTGTATAAAAGATGAGCTTTCCCCATCCTTCCGCTTGCCTTTGGACTTTTTAGAAGAAGTTGGGCATTCGACTTCTTCTTATCCTCAAGCAACTGTGAAAGCATCTGCTTGAGGGTATCAATAGATTCTTGTTGGGGGTGAATTATATTGAATTGTTCCCTCTGGATTTAAGCTTGCTGTTCCAGGCGCCTAGTCATCTCCTCAGGAGTGTTTGCCATATATGCAAAGGCTTCCTTCTCTACAGAAGAGTTCGAAGCCAGTGATTCTACGATGGCAGAGTGTGATTCGTTTACTTTAATACCCCGGGCTAGGGCACTGTAGTCAACCGAGGGTACCGCACCAATCCGAGTGTGAGTATGTGGCACACCCTTCTGGTTCCGTATCATACTAGTCAGAGCTGACTGCCGGTTATTTTCTCCTACTTTTTCTTGGCGTAGTGCTTGGACCTGCCATGTTTGCAGTGACTTCGGGGTATTCCATGTCAAAGAAGATTCCCCTTCTGTGGGAACGACACCTTTTGGCTGATCGGGAGGTTGAGATTAATCGTCTGAATACCGATTGGTTGCTCACATGTGAGCTGCAGCGACATTCAGAGAGCATTGCTGTGATGAGCCGTTCACAACAACAGGATGGAACAACCTGATTAGCACTCCTTTTCTTTGTCAAATGATCTCTTAAATCTGTCGGAAGGGATCAAAGAGATTAGCCTCGGGTTTTTGAGGACTTTTCAGCTTCTGAGGGCCATCCTTTTGTCGCGAATATGAGACGTAGGGTTCTGAGATGTGGAGCTCACGTTCTGTAAAACAGACGCAGCTCTCGCATTTTGGCTTTAAAACATAGGTCTTGCGCCTTTGCTGAGAAGAGACGCAGACCTCGTGCTACTGATTGTCGCATTTGGTTAGCGACAATTGAGACACGCAGACTTTCTTAATTCCGCGTTTGGTTGTAGAGACGCGGGTTTCGTGTCTCTGAGGAGAGGCACAGACCTCGCGCTGCTGAACGTCTCATTTGGAAAGTAAAGCTTCAGAAATGCAAGCCTTATGGGCTTCGTATTTAGGTCTCCAAACGCGGACATCGCGTGTCTGACGTAGTATAGAAGAGACGCGAGCTTGAGCCTCGCATTCTATATCTGTTGGACAGATTGCTGGACAGATAATTGTTCCAGCTTCCTACGTCTGTAATTGACGCGCGCGTCGTCTCTGTCGACGTTCAGTGTTTTGGTTATGCCGTACGGGTTGTTAGGAACCCTTGGTAACCTGGGGCTGAGGAAGAGGATGGGCGTGAGCAGGCTGAACGCTAACAACGTTGGCTTTGCGGGTCTCGTGAGAGTTGTTGATGCGGACCTTATATGTGACGCATCCGGCCACGATGTTCTCCGCGCAGACCGCATTCAGGGAAGCCTTTGAAGGGACCTGAGAGCGTATCTCTGAGGAGACTTTGCGGTACTATCGCGCCCTAGGGCTCTTGGAGCTGGAAGAGAGGAACTTTTCATACTTTGCCTGGTCGAATTCCATGACAAGCAATTCGACCACCTTTCCCATGCAGGTGACGTCACCTTGCGCCACGACTTGCTCATCAGTAGAGAAGTTTGTCCTCAGCAGAGTCTGAATATACACCTAGAGGGGGTGAATAGGTGTATGACTAATCTAATGACAAATGATGCGGAATTAAAAACTAATTGCAACACGCTAAGTGTAACCAAAAAGTGTAGCCGAATTCCTGATGAAGGGTTCTGGACTAACTCCTCTAAATTCTTCTAAATAAGAGTTGAGGTGCTATTTGAAGCTCTCTTGGTTCAACACAAGTATAGGCACACACGAACAATACCAAGCATATATGTATGATATGAACAATATGAAATAATGCAAGATATAAAAGAGAGAGAGTTAAGAGATACTGGATCAATCACAAACACAGAGATATGCTTCGCGGTTCGAGCCACTGCTCTACATCCCCGCCTTCACACTGAAGGATTTCCACTATACATCCACACAGGACTTCCCACATATGGAACCTCCACTGAGGATTTGGCAAATACGAAGTAGGAGTACACAACTCTTCTCTCCAACAAACACAACCTCTACTCAAGAGGCAAGGCACAACAACAATCATCTCTCACTAGAGGGATAAGGCACTAAGCCAAATAATAACAATTACCTCTACACTTAGAGGGATAGGCACAAAGCCAAACCAACCACAATCACCTCTATACTTAGAGGGATAGCCCAAACCAATGCACAACCTCCTCTACACTTAGAAGGAAAGGTACAAAGCCAAAGTAAAGGAAGGGTTATAACTCTTGGTGATCACAATGATCACAAACAAATTTTTCTCACAAAAATAAGATCCTATAGATAGGATTGATATGATAGCTCAAGTGTGAGAAAACAAAGAGTTTGGAAATCAAAATCACAAAAAAAAAAAACTTAGGAAAACTTCTAGGATAAAATAGAAATGAAGATCAAAAACAATTCCCAAAGACTTCTCTTTTTTCTTTGATTTTTCTAACCCTTTAAAACAAATAAATATAGATCTTTTTAACCCAAAAACCCTTTGAAAACTTGTTGCTAAAACACTACGAAAGATAGAAATTTTTGCTCTTAAAATTCATGATAAAAAATGCCCAAAGGGATGAGTATTTATAACCGATTCCAAAAACTAGCCGTTGGGTGAAAATCAGTAGAAAAGTCTGCTGCCGGTCGACCGGCCGGTCGACCGGCCAATGGTCAAATTTATCACCGTTACAGCCTGCTAGTCGATCGCCCAGTCGACCGATCCCAGGCTTTGACCTATCGGTTGACCGCCCGATCGACCGAGGCCAGAACCAGAGAGCAGAGCTCTCTGGCCGGTCGACCGCCCGGTCGACCAGGGCCAGATCCAGAGAGCACAGCTCTCTGGACGGTCGACCGCTCGGTCGACCGGCCCACCAGCCAATGGCCGTGCACGCTTTGTGCACATTGGTCGACCGTCCCTGTCGATCGACTTCTGCTTCGGTCGACCGAGCGGTCAACCGACAGAAGGCCAGGTCAAACAATTATAGGGATTAAAACTTGGTCTTCTTAACTTCTAAAAATCCCATAAAATACATATAAATTTCACAAAAATAAGTTCTTGTAAGATCTTTAAATAACAAATATGTGTGACTAAAATTCAACACATATTACAAACAATTTGAACCATTTTTGTCATATTGAAATTAAGCTTAACACAAAATCTGTATTTTCCAAAACTTAGATTTTTGAAATAGAAAACCGTTTTCTCCAAAACTCATATGGATACAAAAACATGATATTGAAACAAATTTGAAGCATATTGTACATGAATAGAATCCAATATACATGTAATATATATAGATCGATGTTTTTGACATGAAATTCAAAATCGGTTAAACGAAACCAAAACCAATAAACTCTAAACTTGTGTGTATGTGGACTTGAGCATATCAACACTATCTAATCTTTACACAAGATCTAAACTAACACAAACCGAAGTCTTCTTGTCTCCAAACCAATTTGAGCCAAACGCGATCCAACGAGCTTGACTCCAACCGAGTGCTAGATGTGATCTTGACACGCGAGCTCTTGAATCAACACGTGTTAGCTCCAAAACTCCTTGTTGAAGCAAACACCCACTAAGATCTTGATCAAATATCTGAAACTAATTAAGTAAAAGATCATTAGTGAACTATAACTACATGAGTTAATCATCATCAAAACTAGAGTGATGGGCCTTTGGGCCAACAATCTCCCCTTTTTGATGATGACAAAACTCATGGAGTTATATATGCATGGATTAAAGTTAAGCTTCATAGAAGCTCCCCTTAACTCATGCATAGCAATAAATAATAAAGATATTTAATGAATGCATAAACTAAACAGCACATACATGCATAAATGAAAATAAACATGCATAAACTCACCAAATTCTTTTCCCGTTTTTGCATAAACAAGGAAATAAAATAAACATGCATATATAAAATCTTTAAATACTTCTCCCCCTTTTTATCAAATCATCAACAAAGGGGCAAAAACAAATCAAACAATAAGATTATATATCGAAACATTATGACACAAATTGAAAATAAATAAAAATTTTTAAGATACCAAAAGATACCAATTGGAAATATCTTGTAAATTTTTGATACCAATAGAAAATGAAACATTATACGTTTTTTATACCAATTGAAACATATATTGTAAATTTTGAGACCAGTTGAAAGTAAAAATCAAATTTTTGGGTAAACACAACTCATTTTGCAATAAGGATATCAAATTGAGAATAATACCAATTTAAGATCATTGATACCAATATTGAAAATGTTAGCATAAACGAAATAAAGCATTTTTCATTATAAAGAGTGGGAGTAAGATACTAATTGAAAATAAAACCGATTGAAAGATAAAACACGAATTTTTCTCCCCTTTTATGAAATACTAATAAAATAATGCATAAGCTTGTATAAGATACCAATGAAAAATAATTGACATTAAAACTAAATCAAGCTTAGCAAATTGCATATTTAAAATCTCCAAAAATAATTGAATTTTTCAAACCCTTTAAAACAAATAACGATAGATCTTTTTAACCCAAAAACTCTTTGAAAACTTATTGCTAAAACACTACGAAAGATAGAAATTTTTGCTCTTAAAATTCTTGATCAAAACAGCCCAAAGGGATGGGTATTTATAACCCATTCCAAAAACTAGCCATTGGGTGAAAATCAGCAGAAAAGTATGTTGCCAGTCGACCGGCCGGTCGACCGGCCAACGGTCAAATTTATAACCGTTGCAGCCTGTCGGTCGACTGCCCGGTCGACCGATCCCAGGCTTTGACCTATCGGTCAACCGCTCAGTCGACCGAGGTCAGAACCAGAGAGTAGAGCTCTCTGGCCGGTCGACCGCCCGGTCAACCGGGGCCAGATCCAGAGAGTAAAGCTCTCTGGACGGTCAACCGCTCGGTCGACCGGCCCACCAGCCAATTGGCCATGCACGCTTTGTGCACATCGGTCGGCCGTCCCTATCGACCGAGCAGTCGATCGGCAGAAGGCCAGGTCAAACAAATTATAGGGATTAAAACTTGGTCTTTTTAACTTCTAAAAAATCTCATAAAATACACATAAATTTCATAAAATAAGTTGTTATAAGATCTTTGAATAACAAATATGTGTGACTAAAATTTAACACATATTATATGAAAACACCTAGAGGGGGTGTGAATAGGTGACTACCTAATCTAATGGTGAATTAATGCGGAATTAAAACTATTTATGCAAACTAAAATTCTTATGCACAACACACCAAGTATAACCTAAGAGTATAGCTGGATTCCCCATGAAGGGCTCTAGACTAACTCCTCAAGATTCCTCTAAATAAGAGTTAAGGTGCCGCTTTGGCTCTCTTTGTTGAATACAAGTGTGAGCAAACAATCACAAGCATGTAACAATTAAGCACACAGTATATCAAGCAAATAAGAGATATAGCAATAAGCATAAGATAGAGAGAGCAATCGCAAACACGGGAGATTTGTTTTGAGGTTCGAGCACCCTTGCTCTACGTCCCTGCCTTCAACACTATGAAGGATTTCCACTAAAAACCGATCCCACCGGATCACTCAGTGCTGTAACACTACAAGTGAGTTCACACTAGAACTCTTTTGGACTTTCTAATCCCTCTCTTGTTCCCACAAGAACAAACACACGCAAGCACGCAAGCTTGCCGAGGCCGCACCTCTACACTGAGTTCTCACTAGAACCCGAAACAATGCGAACCCACAAGTCCGCCTCCTCAAATACAAAAGTGAACAATTTGGTGATCTAAACACTTTGATCACCTAAAATCCTCTCACAACAAAGATCCCTATAGGATTGTTATAGCAATGAATAGCTCAAGTATGTGTGAGAAAAACTAGGATTGATTGTGGTGAAAAACTCAAGAAAACTCTTTTTCAAAACACTCTTGAAAACTCACCTTTTGATATGGAAGTATTAGAACTTAAACAAGTGGAGAAAACCTTTACAATAGATAGGAAAAACTGGCTTTGAAACTCTCCAAAAATCTGATCTAAAACAGCCTAAAGGAATCCTCTTTTATAGGCATCCAAAATCTGCCTGTTGGAGGCCAACTCAGCAGTTCAGACTGCTGACGGTCGACCGCCCGGTCGACCGCCAACGGTAAATTTTTTGACCGTTGGGAAGGTCGGTCGACCGGCCGGTCGACCGCCAACTGGGCAATGGCCCAGCAGTCGACCGCCCGGTCGACCGGGCCATTTTCAGAGAGCAAAGGCTCTCTAGCGGTCGACCGTGCGGTCGACCGGCCCAAGCTGTGCACGTCTGTGCACATCGGTCGACCAGAGCGGTCGACCGACTTCTAGATCGGTCGACCGCCCGATCGACCGACAGAAGGCTAGTCCTGCACATTATAGGGATTAAAAACTTATTATTTTACCTTCAATAAAATCCCATAAATTCTCTAAAATTTACAAAAATAAGTTCAGTAATATACTTTGATATACAAACATGTTTGAGTAAAAAATCAAAACATGTTATAAATATTTTGAACTATTTTTGTAATATGGAAGTTTTGTTTAAGGCAAAAATCTGTATTTTTCCAAAATGATTTTTCCAAATAGAAAACTGATTTTTCCAAAACTTCTCCAAATATAAAAACATGATATTCTAAACATTTTTAAAGCTTAGTGTATATGGATATGATCACTACACATATATGATGAATATTTATATTTTTGTCATTTGGATCTAAATAAAGTTTTGACAAAAACATGTATCCTTTGAAGCTCAAAAAATCAAAACGGTATTTTCCAAATCGAAATCTCTTTTATGAAAACACATCTAAATCTTGTGTGTGAGTGTATATGATACTTGAGCAATTCACCAACTAATCTATCCTTTACATTTTATCTAAAAATAAAATCTTACTAAAAACAAATCTAGACATAAGTCTTCTCTTGAAGGTCTTCACTTGAAAATCTTCTTCTCCTTCTTGACTTGGTCCAAACCTTGATCCAAAGAGCTAGACTTCTCTTGAGTACTTGATGTGGTCTTGATACACAAGCTCTTGAATCAACAAGTACTAGCTCCAAAACTTGACTTGAAATCCTTTGCTGAAGCTAAACACTTACTAAGATCTTGATCATATATCTGAGACTAATTAAACACAAGATCATTAGTACTATAACTACATAAGTTAATCATCATCAAAACTAGAGTGATGGGCCTTTAGGCCAACAATCTCTCCCTTTTTGATGATGAAAAAACTCAAGGAGTTATATATGCATGTATTAAAGTTAAGCTTCATAGAAGCTCCCCCTTAACTCATGCATAACAATAAATCATAAGATATACAATGAAGTGCATAAACTAAACAAATATATATGCATCAACAAGGTGAGAGAAACATGCAAACATCCAAAATCCTTTTCCCAAAAACCTTCTCCCCCTTTTTGTTTAAACTTTCAAAATCAGTCTCCCCATTTTGTGAAAACATAAGATGCATAAGATGCATAAACTCAATATATGCAAAAACTCAAATATGCATATATAAACTCAAAATCTTTCTCCCCCTTTTTGTCAATCATCAATAAAGGGGTAAAATAAAACAAATCAAGAATAAGGATATATATGCGATATGCATTCATGAAGAGAAAGACGCGAAGTTAGCTTCCCTGCATACATGCGTTACATGAAGAAGGGATGACAAGCCCTAAATTACATAACACATAATATACAATGCATAAGTGGAGATGTTAAGCTCCCCCTACACACGTGTATCACATAAAGAAGAGATGTCAACCTTCTCATATAAGATACACTCAATATGAATCTATATCAAGAAGAGATGTTAAGCTCCCTTGTATATAGACAGTACATATCAAAACATTCTTAACACAAATTGTTATAATACTTAAACAAATTTTGAGAAACCAATTGTACATAAATAAAATTTTAAGATACCAACTGTAAATAAACTATACAAATTTTGAATTTTTCTTAAATCAACAAATCAATTATAGATATCACACGATTTTGATACCATATGAAATAGGAAATTTGTGATACCAATTGAAATTGAAACACTTGTACATTTTGATATTAATGAAAGAAAATATTTTATATTTTGATATCAATTGAAATATATGGTAAATTTTGATACCAAATAGGTAAAACACATTGATACCAATTGAAATTTAAACCCAATTGGAAATTAAAACATATTGATACCAATTGAAGTATATTGTAAATTTTGATATCAATAAAGATACCAATTGAAGTATATTGTAAATTTGATACCAATTGAAAATAATGCATAAGCTTATTAAAATACCATTGAGATACCAATTGAAATCAAGATTTAATTCAGGCTTAGCATAAAAATAATTTGTGCTTTAAACATGTAAGGGTTGTAAATCAAGCACAAACAAAAACACACACACACACACAACACACACACACACACACACACACACACACACATATATATATATATATATATGTATGAAAAGAAAATACCAATAGAATTTGATATTATTGAAATTTAGAAGCATACATATATAAAAAAACAAAATATGAGTATATACAAAAATATCAATTGTAATACCAATTGAAAATATGATGAGAAGCAAGTGTATAACTCATAAAGATCCACCATTTTCATACACATAACAAAAGATATGTAATTTGAGCATACAAGGCATGGTCGCCCATCCATCTGTCGTTATGAGTTAGTAGGGGTTTTCAAAAATAAGAGTTTAAAAATATTTGTGTTGCGAATACACTACCAAATGAAGAATAGATAACTAGTTAAAGTAATTTTTGAAAAACTAGTTAAAGATCCTTCAAAAATGAAAATAAAATATATGTATCTCATGAAACATACCAAATACACAAGAGTTGACATTCGAAATCGATAAGGCTCATAAAAGTGTTCATGAAACAAAGTCATGAATAAACAAAGAAATAATATGAGTGTACAATCATCATGTGAATAGCATATTCATGAAAATAGTCAATAAGGCTCAAAATAAACATGAATATCTTTTTATCAAACAAATATAAAAATCATAAAATTTATTTTTCATTCAAAAGTGGACTTCAAGGTATATGTATGATTTATCAAAACTAACAATATACATACATATCCAAAACATAAAAGAGTTCATAATATAAATTGCATGAAGGCAAGTGACTCAAGGGTATACATGTATATTTATTAGTTTTGGACAAAGATTACATATACATGAAGCAAAACATGCAAAAGATTGGCAAGACAAGTATAATGAGAGAATCATCAAAACTAGGCTATACATGTGTATGTAGTGAGTACAAATGAGTAATGAAGTGCAAACATATATGAATCAAATGTTGCTCACTGTTTGTACAAATATATACATAAGTTTTGACAAAAACTACATCTAACAAGTATTTACCACATGAAGCATAAACACAAAACATGCTAAAAATTATCATCAAGTATAAAAGCATGTAAACTAAAATAGGAGTTTAGAGATAGTTACCAAACCATACGCACTATACTCTAAGTCTCCAAAATATGGTGGTCTTCCCACCAAAACTTTCTTGATAACGGTGCATCAATTGTATATCTCTCTAGCCCATGCATCCACCACCAAGGCACCAACTTTCTCACGTCATGTGAGAACTCACACCTACATCAAATACAAAAGGTGAGAATTTTGGTACCTATTTTCTTTTGGGTCCACGGAGGTTAGCATGATTTGAAACTCAAACATTTTTGTTAGCAAAATTTAAAGAATTTACTCTATCATAACAAAATTTTGCTAAATGGCCTTTGCAGCCGTAATGTGTGCACTTGAACACTCTAGTATGCACATGTGAATGAGTGTGATCATAACGTGAAAATGTGCATAAGTTTGTTGTGGGTGATGTGCACGAACATGTGGAACTTGTTTCTTTTGAAACAAGGTTTTCAATCTTTTATGATTAAATGCACAATTGCTCAAAGTTCAGCTCAAACAATCTATTCTATTTTTCAAAAAATTAATCTCATTTGATCAATAGTGGCATGTAAAGCATGGTGAGAATGAGAATCATTATTCTTTTTCTTTTAGAAACATTTTCTTTTTCTTTTAAAACAACTTTTCTATTTAAAGAGTTATTTTTATTCAAAGCAACTTCTTTTTCCTTTTTCACCAAGATAATCTTATTTTTCAAAGAAGTATTTCCTTCACAAAGATCATTTAGCTTAGAGGACAAGGAAATATTCTCATTTTTTTAAGAAATCGTTTTCGTTTGAAATGCATTCCAATTATTTTAAAAAGAGTCATTTTCTTTTAATAAAGAAGTGTTGTTCTTTTTCATTTATTATTATTCTTTTTAAGCAATTCATATTTTTCAAGAATTGTTAACAAATGATTCAAGCTCATTATAAGACATATCAACATCCTCTTCTAACTCGGATTCAGAGTTTACCTCAAGGGGGTTATCCCTTGGACCATATAGCATACGTTGGAAGTCTCACTTCCAACATCCGAGTCGCTCCCCGCGTAGTATTGCTCTTGTTTGCCAAGGGAGACAATAATGTTCCATACTACAAAAGCCGAATCAAGATTAGAAATCCTAGATAAATATTCATCATTTAAAGTTGACTTTAAAGCATGGATGCTTTTGCATTAGCCTCAAGATTTTTGCCATTTAAACAATAAGAATCTTTAATAGTGGCAAAATAGACTTGAATGCCTAGGGCTTTGAGGTATAATGATATCTTAACTTTCCAAGTTTGGATGTTAAGAATGTCTAAGGTGGAGGTGACATGAAATCCATGTGTGTGTAAACAAAATATTGTGATTAGCTATAAATGAGGAGCTTTAACTCAAGGTGGTAAGACCCAAATCAAGGGCACTTGGCTCTGATACCAATTGAAAACACTTAGAGGGGGTGAATAGGTGACAAGCTAATCTAATGGTGAATTAATGCGAAATTAAAACTATTTATGCAAACTAAAAATTCTTATGCACAACATACCAAGTATAACCTAAGAGTGTAGCCAGATTTCCCATGGAGGGCTCTGGACTAACTCCTCAAGATTCCTCTAGATAAGAGTTGATTTGGCTCTCTTGGTTGAATACAAGTGTGAACAAACAATCCCAAGCATGTAACAATTAAGCACACAATATATCAAGCAAATAAGAGATATAAGCAAGATATAAACACAAGTGAGAGATAGAGAGAGCAATCGCAACCACGGGAGATTTGTTTCGAGGTTCAAGCACACTTGCTCTACGTCCCCGCCTTCAACACTATGAAGGATTTTCACTAAAAACTATTGGCCCAAAGGCCCATCACTCTAATTTTGATGATGATTAACTCATATAGTTATAGTACTAATGATCTTGTGTTTAATTAGTTTCAGATTTGTGATCAAGACTTAGTAGGCGTTTAGCTTCAACAAAGGATTTCAAGTCAAGTTTTGGAGCTAGCACGTGTTGATTCAAGAGCTTCTGCATCAAGACCACATCAAGTACTCAAGAAGAGTCTAGCTTATTGGATCAAAGTTTGGACCAAGTCAAGGAGGAGAAGAAGATTTTTCAAGTGAAGACCTTCAAGGAAAGACTTGTGTCTAGGTTTGTTTTTAGTAAGATTTTATTTTTAGATAAAATGTAAAGGAAAGATTAGTTGGTGGATTGCTCAAGTAATATATACACTCACACACAAGATTTAGATGAGTTTTTATAAAAGAGTTTTCATTTTGGAAAAATACCGTTTTGATTTTTGGAGTTTCATATATACATATGTTTTAACCAAAACTTTATTTAGAGCTTAATGTCAAAAACATAGATATTTCATTATATATATAGTGGATCATTTCCATGCACACAAAGCTTTAAAAGTATTTAGAATATCTTGTTTTTATATTTTGAGGAGTTTTGGCAAAATCGGTTTTCTATTTGGAAAAATCATTTTGAAAAAATACAGATTTTTGTTTAAGGCAAAACTTCCATATTACAAAAATAGTTCAAAATGTTTGTAACATGTTTTGATTTTTACTCAACATATTTGTATATCAAAGTATAATACTGAACTTATTTTTGTAAATTGTTTATGGATTTATGGGATTTTATCAAAGGTAAAAAGTCAAGTTTTTAATCCCCATATTTGCCTGGACTGACCCTCTGTCGGTCGACTGGACAAGAAGTCGGTCGACCGCTCCGGTCGACCGATGTGTACAGACGTGCATAGGTTGGGCGGTCAACCGCATGGTTGACCACCAGAGAGTGCCTGCTCTCTGGAAATGGCCTGGTCGACCGCTAGGCCATTGCCCAATTGGCGGTCGATCGACCGGTCGACCGACCTTCCCAACGGTCGGAAATCTGACCGTTGGCGGTCGACCGGGCGGTCGACCGTCATGAAAGACACCCAGAGGGGGGTGAGTAGGTGTACGGCTAATCTAATGATAAATAATGCGGAATTTAAAAACTTAATGCAACACACTTAGTGTAACCAAAGAGTGTAGTCGAATTCTCGGTGAAGGGCTCTGGACTAACTCCTCTTGATTCCTCTGAATAAGAGTTGAGGTGCTATATGAAGCTCTCTTGGTTAACACAAGTGATTGGTCACTAATGTTGCATATTTAATGTCACATTTCCATACTCATTTTAGAATAAAAGCCTGCATTGTCCTAATTATTTGTTTAATTTATTTGCAGGCCCAATCCTTAAGGAGATGAAGAGAAATGAGCCCAAAAGCCCACCAGAATTCTGAATTAAATTAGAATAAATTCGCACACACAAAATCAGGGCAAAATCAAGAGGTTGAACCGGTTGAGAAGAATCCTCTCAGAATCGATCGGTTAAAGCCAAGAATCCAAGGTCATTTCGTCAGAATCCGGAGCTCAAACGACAAAACCAACAAAGGATAAAGCCAGAAGAAACCCCCGGAGAGACCCACCAACAGGGTGTGGCCATCTGGCCACACCCTGGCCGCGGAAACGCGGCTTGGGCCGCGTTTCCGCGGCAATCTTGGGAGTTAGGGGGAGCGTTTGCTCCCCCGACCTCCCCGGGATCTTGGTTGTTGGGTTTATGCCTATAAAAGGCCTGTACTTGCGCTGAAAATTGGATGCCAATGCAGATTAGGATTTAGCCTAGTTTTTCATTTCTTAGTTTAGGTTTTTGCTTTTCTTTTTCATGTAATTTAGTTTTCATTTATGTAATTCTGAGGAGATCAACTTTCATCGAAGAACAAGACTGAAGCTTGAGCTAAAAGTGACAATTGGTGTAAGGTTTTATTTCTTTTCTTCGATTGTTATGAAATCAAATCAATGCTATTTCCTTGTATGTTCTTTTTAGTTCTCTTCTTCTTTTCTATTTTACCTTTCTTTTTGGTACAACTGTCTTCCAAGTGAGTCTAAAAGCATCGAAAGAGCCTTGCCTTTGCGAGTGCCACCGATAGCTCATGATGATGGAATTGTGAGTCTCTCTGTATCATTTAATGCTTGCGTATCTTGATGATGTAATGTGGAAGAGACCAACACTCGACTCTTATGGGCTATGCGCTAACTGCCTCCAATTCAAGGTAACATTGAAGCTAAGAACTCAAGGTAAGCTTTTGGTGAAAAGAAGGTAAATATTTGTTTTCTTTTCTTTTTCATTTCTGTAAATTAAATCACAACATCTTCCAACTCTATCTTCTCCACTTCATTGTACTTAGTCGCTTTTCAACGTTTTCTGATTTTCCACCTTCTTCATCTTCCATTTTCTTCTAACTTTAATATAACTTTCTTTTTCATTTTCATAACAAAAAACAGAGAAGAACCTTCGTTTTATTTTCTTAAAAGATTTCAATAAAGAACTGTAACGCTTCCATCGCAAACCCTCCTTGTGGATCACAACCCGCATAGCCACTTGCTATAGCGGTAAGAATTGAGCACTTGCACATTCTCTTTCTTAAGTTCTATAATCTCGTATTTTTTGTGCAGGTTTAGCCTCAATCAAATTTTGGCGCCGTTGCCGGGGAGGGTAACACGTTTTTTATTGAAATCTGAATTTTTTTTGAAAATTTTTTAGAACTAAACGAATTTTCTTCTCTGTTGCAGGTTACAAGGCAAGCAAAGCAGGAAAATAAGTTTGCAGTGACATACAAGTGGTATTGGGCCTCTGCTCTAGAAAGCAGAGACCCATTGCCTTCTGAATTGCCGCGTTTCCACGGCAAAAGCCGCGGATCCGCGGCAATAAATAGCTGACTACTAACAGGTTTTGCAGGGTTGCTAGCTTTGCAAATTCTAGTTTGCTGCAATTATTTATTTCTTATATGCCATCACAAAAACCTGCTAATAATCAACAGTAAAAAGTTTGTTGCAAAAGTTAAAAATTGATTAGACGTTTGCATTTTAGGCACGTGTCTTTTTAATTCATTTACTTTTACTGTTGAAGAGTGCTGGAGCAAGGTACGTATGCATTGCATTTAGCATAGGACTCACTTCTTGGTTGATTTATATCGCTTTGAGTGAATCTTACATATCTTGTACACTTGCACAAAATTATTTTAAGGGCACTAACCCATAACAAGATAAGGTGGGGATTTAATCACCCTTCCTTAGCCCAAAAATCAGATTCCAAGCACTCACTAACCCAAGCCTAACTAAAATTGAGTAGACGTTGGCCCTAGGGACATCTCGGACTCAATTAGGAGATTATCCTAAGGGGGAAAAATGTTGGAATCTAACTCCTGCAAAATCAGTGTCTAGGAAAGGGATTGAGGGCCGAAAGCCCGAAGGTTGGTGGTTATTTAATTAAGGAACGTCTTTGACGGAAAACCTCCCACCAACCTTGCCCTGACCTGGCTGATTAGCTTGTGGTTAAAGTCTACATTAGACCTCCCGTGGACAGTCTAACCAGTTAGGAGTCGTCTAGGTCCTAAGTCTACCCTAACTTAGGCTAGAATTTTTTCTTTTTTGTTTGTTTATTTGTTTGTTTTTCTTTGTTTGTATTCTATTGTGTGATATGGACTATAATAATAATTTTTTCAACTACAATAATAATCCATATTACACACCGACTTCATTTTCGGATATTACCAACCCGGCATATCATAACTTTGACCAACCTAGTGTGCCGGATTGGTCTTATCCGAATCAATATGACCCATACCCCCCATCTAATAACTATAATTTCCATAATGATTTCAACTCTTCACCGAGTCAGTGGGGATTCACCTCCCCCGAGCATAATTTCCAACCACCTTGTCCTCCTTCTCAACCCAGTCCACATTATGTTCAAGATTCATACTCAGTTCCACCCGTCCAAAATAGGAAACCATCAATTATGGAAATGAGTATGCGTGAGTCCAAACACAAATCCCAAAGTCTGATGGACTCACAATTTTACTACCACTTCCAAGACAATTCTTCATCTTTTCATCAAAACAATGAACCTATCAACTATGAAAAGATGCTTGAAGCCATGACTCAGGCTACACTCGTAATCGTGACATAGATATGATGGTCGAATCTCTACGTTCCCACCGTCCTGATGTCACTAACTATTCTGTTAGAGCTGAAGAGTCATGTAGTTTTGGAAATCAAGATTCCATTTCAGAACAACCATGTGAACTTACCCAAACTCCAAATGATATTGATAGTTTGGCTAGTTTTCCTTTTCCTGAAATAGAACTTGAAAATGATTATGATCCTGAACCTCAACTTAGTGATTCAATTCTATTTCCTGATTCGATTATGACTCCGGTATCTTCACCTGACTTCAATCTTTTCCCGGAGTCAACATTGGATCCTGTACCAATTCATAAAGAAATTGAATCACCCATCTTTGAGGATCATGTTGAACTTGACCAACTTTACAATTTTGAAAATCCCATGGATAAATTGGCAAGTTCTCCATTTTTTGATATTGAACTCAATGAGATATGTGACCTAGATTCTCACATATGTGATCCGGTTCAACTTTCTGAATCAATATTGACTCCTGTTTTATTACCAAACTTGAATAATATTCTAGAGTCAGTTTTGATTCCCCCACCTATCATTCCTGAACTGGAATCACCCATATTAGGTCACATTCTATTGTTGGAAAATACATGTGGACTTGAGTTTCAACTTCTTGACTTGGACCCAATTCCTGAACCAATTTTGACTCTTGAACCTTTACTTGATTTAAGTCACCTTCCTAAGTCGGTATTAGTTCCTGTCCTTTCTGAGTCCAAGTCAACTGTTCTATCATTTCATACTCCATTCTGGGACGAGGTGGTTGGCAAATTTGACTCCGAAATTAGTTATGGAATATGGAAATTAGATGGGGTCAAATTTTTAATAAAAATCCTTCATGGATATATCTTTTTAATGGGTTATATTAAAGATAGTGTTGGTGGGTTCCTCCGAGACCCAAGAAAAGTTGATTGGGCCACGTTTCGTGGACCAATCAGACCACCACCGGAACCACCACCTTAAGGTAACCTTTTCCTTCCCTTTCGTCTTTTTCATGCATCTATGCATTAATTCATACATTGAGGACAATGCATGAGATAGGTGTGGGGGAGGGTCTAACATAACTTTTCTTTTTCTTTAAAAAAAAATAATAAAATAAAAAAAATTGACATTTTTCTTTACTTTTAAAAACTTTTTGAAAAATAGAACCAATATTTTGACTTATTTTTGTAAGAAATTAAGTTAATTTTAAGGAATAGGAAAATCCAAATTAGGACTTCTTATACTTGGTCAAAATAAGATTATTTGTTTGATTTTTAGGGTTAGGAAGATAATTTGTCAAAGTAATTTAGTCTTGATCTTTACCTTGATGAAATATGCACACTTCATACACTTACACACTTAGGGTTCAAAACAAAGATTCTTATGCCTTATAAAAATATATATATATAAACAAATCTAATTATTGATTAGCTAGGTGCTTTGGCCTAAGAAAGCCTTAGTATTTATGCAAAAGATAATTAGATGAGTTTTGAAAAAAAAAAGAAAAAAAAAAAAAAACAAGTCTAATTATTGATTATCTAGGTGCTTTGGCCTAAGCAAGCCTTAGTATTTGTGGGAAAGATGATTAGATAAGTTATAAAAGAAAAATCCTCTGATTAAGCTGGGTATTTGTGCCTAATAAAGCATAAGTATTCATGCCTAAAAGAGGTTCATATAATAAAATCCTTAGTTTTGTGGCCTTATTTGCTCGAGTCCTTAAGTCCTTAGGGGTGTCTTCTCACCTGGTGCTCTAAGACCGTCTGGTTTGGGAGTCATCGATTAAAGGCTCGTTCATGGGCAGATTAGAAAGCCAAAACTAAGGAATAATACCACAAATATATATATATATATATATATATATATATATATATATATATATATATATATATACACACACACACACACACACACAAATAAATAAGGCATAAGAGTTAGAGTTAATGAACCCTTAGTCAAAACTTTCACAGTCACAAGTGCATATGACTTAGAGTAAAGTAATAGACTAGATGAGAAGTATAATTTGACTACTTACTTTAATTGATAACAAATTTTTGAATAGAGACTAAGTTTAGGAATGAAAAATTCGGTTTTCCTATAACTTATAGATTGCTTAGATCTTACAATCATATTTCAAATATTTTTCTCTTTCAAAATGCTTTTCGAAAATACTAACTTTTTATTTCCCTTTCTTTATGGATTTTGTGGGTGCAATCCGCTGAAAACCCTCACGAGACAAAACTCGTCCTCTAGGGGGAACCTAGAGGTTTAACGGCTTGTTGCACATGCTCAGTGCAATCGCGCGACCTGCGAAAGTGGTCTAATAATCTCTAGTATAGTTTAGTTGTTTTGCTCGAGGACGAGCAAAAGATAGGTATGGGGGTGTGATTGGTCACTAATGTTGCATATTTAATGTCATATTTCCATACTCATTTTAGAATAAAAGCCTTCATTGTCCTAATTATTTGTTTAATTTATTTGCAGGCCCAATCCTTAAGGAGATGAAGAGAAATGAGCCCAAAAGCCCACCAGAATTCTGAATTAAATCAGAATAAATTCGCACACACAAAATCAGGTCAAATCAAGAGGTTGAAACCGGTTGAGAAGAATCCTCTCAGAATCGATCGGTTAAAGCCAAGAATCCAAGGCCATTTCGTCAGAATCCGGGGCTCAAAAGAAGAAACCAACAAAGGATAAAGTCAGAAGAAACTCCCAGGATGACCCACCAACAGGGTGTGGCCATCTGGCCACACCCTGGCCACGGAAACGCGGCTTGGGCCGCGTTTCCGCGGCTTTGTTGGGAGTTAGGGGGAGCGTTTGCTCCCCCGACCTCCCCGGGATCCTGGTTGTTGGGTTTATGCCTATAAAGGCCATTATCTGCGCTGAAAAATGACGCCAATGCAGATTAGGATTTAGCCTAGTTTTAATTCTTTATAGTTTAGGTTCTTCTTTTCTTTTTATGTAATTTGTATGCAACTTAGGGTAGAAGAAGATTCATGTAAGTAAGAGAGAGGGGCTGATGTTGAGAGTGACACCGACGATGTACCTTACTCCTTTCTTTCATTGTCTCTGCAATTAATAAAGGTAAAAGTTTTTTTTATGTTTGTATTTTCATTTGTTTCGTCTTCCTCTTCTACTTTACCTTGGTTGTTGTTGTTGAGTGTACAAGTGAATTCCAAAGCAAGTATAACTAAGCTAAGTGAGAGCCAGCGATAGTTCATGAAGACATTCTCCTCTTCCAAGATCCGCATCACATCATTTTCGCTAGGCGTGATGATATAATGTGCACGGGGACTGAGCTCGAGCTTATGATCTATGCGTTGAACGCCTCCGAAGCAAAGGTAGAACATGCAACGGTTTCCAGGTAAGTCATCACTCAACCTCGGTAAGTATCTCTTTACTTTTCTTTACTTCTTTTCTTTTCTTTCTTAGTCTAGATCACCAACCACTTCTTTCAAATCGTTTTCATTCTTCTTTCCACTTCATTGTACATAGTCGCTTTTCATCGTTTTCTGATTTTCCACCTTCTTCATCTCTCGCTTTCTTTTTAACTTTAATTATAACTTTCTTTTCCATTTTTATAACTTTAAAAATAGAGAAGAACTTTCGCTTATTTTCTTAACGATTTCAATAAAGAACCGTAAGCTTCCATCGCAAACCCTCCTTGTGGATCACGACCCGCATAGCCACTTGCTATAGCGGAAGAATTGAGCACTTGCATATCTTCTTTCTTAAGTTCTATAATCTTGTATTTTGTGTGCAGGTTTGGCCTCAATCAGCATGTTTTACCTTATTTCGGAGGCGATCAACGCATAACCCATATGATCGAGCTCAGTCCCCATTCGCATTACATTATCAAGATGAACAAGAATGAAATGATACGGAATCTGAGGAGGAGAACATCATCATGAAATATCGGTGGCACTCACACAAACATGGCTATACTGATGCTTCTAGATTCACTTGGATGCTCATCATAACCAAAAGAGGAAAAGTTAAAAGAAGAAGAAGAAAACAGAAGTAAAGACGAACATAAAAAAAAGTTATCTTTTATTGCTTGCAGAAACGATGGAAGAAAGGGGGATGGTACATTAGTGTCACTCTCAACATAAGCCTCTCTCTCTTACTTACATGAATCTCAGTCTAACCCATGGTTACAAAGAAATAAAATTACATAAAAAGAAAATAAAAACCTACACTAAAAAGAATGAAAAACTGGCCTAAAATCTATTTCTACTAGGTCGTTCTCTGTACGCTCTGAAAAACCTTCTATTTATAGGCAAAACCTAACATAGGAGAGCGTATGAAGATAGGGGAGCGTTTGCTCCCCCTAACTCTCTAACAAAGTCGCGAAAACGTGGCAAAAGCCGTGTTTCCACGACCTGGCTGTGGCCCGGTGGCCACAGCCGAGGGGGTACACGTTTCTGGTTCCCCGATTGTCTTTTATCTTCAGCTGGATTTTCAGTTTAAGTCCGAGATTTTTAGGAAATGGCCTTTGATCTTTGGCCTCAACCGATTGATTTGTAGGGATTTGTTCTAACTGATTTTCAACCGATCTGAACTGACCTGATCTGCCCTGATTTACTGACTTCGAACTAATTCTGATTTAAATTAGAATTTGATGGGCTTTTGGCTCGTTTCTCTTCCCTCTCCTTTAGGAATGGGCCTGCAAATATATTAAACAATAATTAGGAAAAAGTAAAGTTTATTCTATAATAAGTATGAGAATATGATAATAAATGTGCAATATTAATGACCGATCACACCCTCATACCTATCTTTTGCTCGTCCTCGAGCAAAACTACTAAACAAAAAATTATTAGACCACTTTTGCAGGTCATGCGATTGCACTGAGCATGTGCAACAAGCCGTTAAACCTTTAGGTTACCCCTAGAGGACGAGTTTTGTCTCGTGAGGGTTTTCAGTGGATTACACCCACAAAATCTGTAAAGAAAGAGAAAAAATGTTAGTATTTTGAAAACACATTTTGAAAGAAAAATATTTGAAATATTATTGTAAGATTTAAGTAATCTATAAGTTATAGGAAAACTAAATTTTCATTCCTAAACTTAGTCTCTATTCAAAAATTTGTTATCAATCAAAGTAAGGAGTCAAATTGTAATTCTCATCTAGTCTATTACTTTACCCTAAGTCATATGCACCTTGTGACCGTGAAAATTTTGACTAAGGGTTCTTTAACTCTAACTCTTATACTTTATTTATTTTATATATATATATTTTTTATTTTTGGTGGTAATATTCCTTAGTTCTATTAGGCTTTCTAATCTGCCCATTTAATGAGCCTTTAATCGATTACTCCCAAACCAAATGGTCTTAGGGCACCGGATGAGAAGACATCCCAAGGACATAAGGACTCGAGCAAACAAGGCCACAAAACTAAAGATTTTATTATATGAATTGCCTTTAGGCATGAATACTTATGCTTTACTAAGCACAAATAACCAACTTAATCCGAGGATTTATATATATATATTTTTCTCAAACTTATCTAATCATCTTTCGCATAAATACCAAGGCTTGCTTTGGCCAAAGCACCTAGCTAATCAATAATTAGATTTGTTTATCTTTCATAAATATTTTTTTTCTTTTTTTCTTTTTTTATTTTATTTTTATTTTTTAAGACATAAGAATCTTTGTTTTTTAACCCTAAGTGTGTAAGTGTATGAAGTGCACATATTTCATCAAGGTAAAGATTAAGAGTAAATTACTTTGACAAATTATCTTTCTAACCCTAAAAATCAAACAAATAATCTTATTTTGACCAAGTATAAGAAATCCTAATTTTGATTTTCCTATTCCTTAAAATTGACTTAATTTCTTACAAAAAAATATGTCAAAATATTTTTTTTATTTTCAAAAAGTTTTTAAAAGTAAAGAAATGTTAATTTTTTCTTTTTTTTAAATAAAAAGAAAAAAATCTAAGTTATGTTAGACCCTCCCCCACACCTATCTCATGCATTGTCCTCAATGTATGAATTAATACATAGATGCATGAAAAAGAAGAAAGGAAAGAAAAATATTACCGTAAGGTGGTGGTTCTGGTGGTGGTCTGATTAGTCCACGAAATGCGGCCCAATCGAATTTTCGTGGAGTTCGGAGGAACCCACCAGAAATCTCTCTTATATAATCCACTAAAATGATGTATATATGAACAATTTTTATTAAAAATTTAACCCAATCTAATTTTCAAATTTCATAATTAA
The DNA here is from genome assembly GCA_038442645.1 of Agave tequilana. NCBI lineage: Eukaryota > Viridiplantae > Streptophyta > Magnoliopsida > Asparagales > Asparagaceae > Agave > Agave tequilana. The sequence goes on along the minus strand of JAVJIF010014527.1, from coordinate 74,180 downwards.
TTTCGGAGTCAATATTGTCAACCGCCTTGTCCTAAAATGGAGTGTGAAAAGATGGAATGATTGACTTGGACTTAGGAAGTACAGGAATTAATACCGACTCAGGAAAGTGACTTAAGTCAAGTAAAGGTTCAGGAGTCGATATTGGTTCAGAAAGTGGGTCCAAATCAAGAAGTTAAAACTCAAGTCCACATTCCTTTTCCAACAATAGAATGTGACTTAATATTGGTGATTCAAGTTCAAGAATGACAGGTGTGGGAATCAAAACTGACTCTAAAATATTACTCAAGTCGAGTAACAAAACTGGAGTCAATATTGATTTGAAAATTTGAACTAGATCACAAATTTGAGAATCTAGGTCACATTTCTCATTGAGTTCAATTTCATAAAAATGAGAACTTGCCAATTTATCAATAGGACTTTTAAAAGTATGAAATTGGTCAAGTTCAATATGATGATCATAAAAAAATTCAATTTCATGATGAATTGGCACAGGATCCAATGTTGACTCGGGAAAAAGATTGAAATCAGGTGAAGATACCAAAGTCATTATTGAATCAGGAAGTAGCATTGAATCACCCAGTTAAGGTTCAGGATCATATTCATTCTCAAGTTCAATTTCAGGAAAGGGATAACTTTCCAAACTGTCAATGTCATTTTCAAAATTTGGAGTTGGGCAAGTTCAAATGGGTGTGCTGAAATGGAATTTTGTTTTCCAAAACAACATAATTCTTTAGCTCTAACAGAATGGTTAGCGACATCAGAAATGGTCAAACAGTGAGAATGGAGAGTTTGGACCATTAGATCTATGTCATGATTACGAGCGATTGAGCCTAAGTCATGTCTTCAAGCATCTTTTCATAGTCAATTGGTTCATTGTTTTGTTGCGAGTGGACTTGAAAAGATGAAGTGTTGTTTTGAAATTTATGATGAAATTGTGAGTCCGTCAGATTTTGTGATTGTTGCTTGGACTCACGCATACTCGTTTCCAAGATTGATGATTTTCTATTTTGAACTGGTGGAACTGAGTATGAATCTTTGAAATATTGTGGACAAGGTGGATAAGAAGGACAAGTTGGTTGAAAATTGGACTCGAGAGAGGTGAATCCCCATTGACTCTGTGAAGAGTTGAAATTATTTTGAAAATTATGGTTATAAGATTGGGGGCATGGGTTATATTGATTCGGATAAGACCAATCTGTCACACTAGGTTGGTTAAAATTATGATATGCCGGGTTGGTAATATCCGAAAAAGAGGTCGGGGTGTAATATGGATTACCATTAGAATTGAATTTTTTTTTGTTATAAGCCATATCACACAATAAATGTCAAACACAAACAAAGAAAAAACAAACAAATAAGCAAACAAATAAAAAGAAAAAAAATCTAACCTAAGTTAGGGTAAACCTTAGACCTAGACGACTCCTAACTGGTTAGACTGTCCACGGGAGGTATAATGCAGACTTTGACCACAAGCTAATCAGCCAGGTCAGGGCAAGATTGGTGAAAGGTATCCGCACAAAAGCGACGGGCCTAATTAAGCTAAACCACCAGCCTTCGGGGTTTCGCCCCTCAATCCCTTTCCTTAAACACTGATTTGGCAGGAGTCAAATTTTAACACCTTTCCCCTTAGGATAATCTCCTAATTGGTCCGAGATGTCCTTAGGGTCAACATCTACTCAGTTTTAGTTAGACTTGGGTTAGTGAGCGAGGAGATTGTTTGTGGGCTAAGGAAGGGTAATGACTTCCCCATCTTATCTTGTTATAGGACAGGCCCTTAAATCAATTTAGTACAGTGTACAAGTATATAGAAAAAAGTAACACTCAAGCAATATTTCATACAAGAATGACCTTATACTAAATGCTATGCATACATACCTTACCTCCAGCACTCTTCAACAGTAATATAAAATGTAAACGAATTACACACGTGCCTAAATGTAAGTCTAAACCGTTTTTAGCATTTAACAAACAATTTTTTGCTGTTGTGTTAGAAATGTATATATAGTGAGTCAAAGAAGAAAATAAATGCTACAGAGATTAAACTATGCAATTCAGCCAACCTGCAGAAGATACAGGTTAGTAGTTCACTCAGATTGCCACAGGAATGTAGCAAATCTGAGGGCTTCTGGGCTCTGCTTTCTTGAGCAGAGTCCAGGGCCACTTATATGTCCACTGCAGCAAAAAATCCCCGTTGTTAAATCTGTATACCAAAAACAAAGATGAAAGTTAACCAAAATGTAAATCTAAAAAGAGAATAACTTACCGTCCCTTCTCGGCAACGGCGTCAAAATTTTATTGAGGTTGGACCTGCACACAAAAATACAGAATTTCAGAATTTAAGAATAAGAAGTGCAAGTTCTCAATACTACCGCTATAGCAAGTGGCTATGCGGGTCGTGAGCTATAAGGAGGGACTAGCGATGGAAGTTTTTTTAGTAAGTTCTCTTTTAGGTTACAAAGAATGGTTAAAGATCTTCTTTTAGTTCTTAAAAGGAAAATGAAAAAAGTTATAGTTAAGTTAGAAAGAAAGTGATAGATAGAGAAGGTGGAGAAAATGGATGTGAATATGTACAAAGAAATGAAAAAGAGTGAAAGAAATTTGGAAGATTGTGGTGTTAATAATTTACACTAAAATTAAAAGAAAAGAAAACCTAAAAGAAAAACTTACCTCCTTTAGCTGATGACTTACCTGGAATCCTTGCATGTTTTACCTTACTTCGGAGGCGATCAACGCATAACCCATAAGATCGAGCTCAGTCCCCATTCGCATTACATCATCAAGATGAACAAGAATGAAATGATACGGAATCTTGAGGAGGAGAACATCATCATGAAATATCGGTGGCACTCACACAAACATGGCTATACTGATGCTTCTATATTCACTTGGATGCTCATCATAACCAAAAGAGGAAAATTTAAAATAAGAAGAAGAAAACAAAAGTAAAGACGAACATAAAAAAGTTACCTTTTATTGCTTGCAGAAATGATGGAAGAAAGAAGGAGGGTACATTAGTGTCACTCTCAACATAAGCCTCTCTCTCTTACTTACATGAATCTCAATCTAACCTATGCTTACAAAGAATAAAAATTACATAAAAAGAAAATAAAAACCTACACTAAATAGAATGAAAAACATGCCTAAAATCTATCTCTGCTAGGTCGTTCTCTGTACGCTTTGAAAAACCCTCTATTTATAGGCAAAACCCAACATAGGAGAGCGTATGAAGATAGGGGAGCAAACACTCCCCCTAACTCTCTAACAAAGCCACAGAAACACGACAAAAGCTGCATTTCTGCGGCTTGGCTGTGGCCAGGTGGCCACAGCCGAGGGGGTACACGTCTCTGATTCCCCGATTGTCTTTTATCTTCAGTTGAATTTTCAGTTTAAGTTCGAGATTTTGACAAAATGACCTTTGATCTTTGGCTTCAACGGATTGATTTGTAGGGATTTATTCTAAATGTTTCAACCGATCTGAACCGGCCTGATCTGCCCTGATTTACTGACTTTAAATTAATTCTGATTTAAATCAGAATTTGATGGGCTTTTGGGCTCGTTTCTCTTCCCTCTCCTTTAGGAATGGGCCCGCAAATAAATTAAATAATAATTAGAAAAAATAGAGTTTATTCTATAATAAGTATGAGAATATGATAATAAATGTGCAATATTAACGACCGATCATTTGGACCAAGTCAAGAAGGTGAAGAAGTTTCTCAAGTGAAGATTTTTCAAGAAAAGACTTGTGTCATGTTTGTAAGTGTCAAGATTTTGTTTATTAGATAAAATGTAAAGGATAGATTAGTTGGTGGATTGCTCAAGTTCATATACACTCACACACAAAATTTATATGTGTTTTCATAAAGGAGTTTTCATTTAAAAAAAATACCATTTTGGTTTTTAAGTTTCAAAATATACATGTATTTTATCAAAACCTTATTTTAGAGCTTAATGTCAAAAACATAGATATTTCATCATATATGTGTAGTGGATCATATCTATACACACTAAGCTTTAAAAGTGTTTAAAATATCTTATTTTTATATTTGGAGGAGTTTGGAAAAATCGGTTTTCAATTTGGAAAAATCATTTTGGAAAAATACAGATTTTTCTTTAAGGCAAAACTTCTATATTACAAAAATAGTTCAAAATATTTGTAACATGTTTTGATTTTTACTCAAACATATTTGTATATCAAAGTATATTACTGAACTTATTTTTATAGATTTTTAGAGAATTTATGGGATTTTATTTTAGGTTAAAAATACTAGTTTTTAAATCCCAAAATCAGTTGGACTGGCCTTCTGCCGGTCGACCAGACTGTCGGCCGAGCCAGAAGTCGGTCGACTGCACTGGTCAACCGATGTGAACAAACGTGCACAGTAAGGGCCGGTCGACCACACGGTCTACCGCCAGAGAGCCTTTGCTCTCTGGAAATGGCGCGGTCGACCGAGCGGTTGACCGCTGGGTCATTTGCCAGCTTAAGGTCGACCGTCCGGTCGATCGCTGGCACAACGGTCAGAAATTTGATCGTTGGCCGGTCGACCGGGCGGCCGACCGCCAGCAGTCCAGATTGCTGATTTGGACCCCAACGACTAGATTTTGGAGGCCTACATATTGGGGTTCTCTTGAACTATTTTCTACAAGATTTCAAGAGAGTTTTTGGGCTAGTTTTTCCTACCTATATCAGTGGTTTTCTCCACATATTTTAGAGCCAATATTTCTAAATCAAAAGGAGAGTTTATCAAGAGTTTTTCAAAAGTGATTTCTTGAGCTTTTCACTACCAATTTAATTCTAGTTTTTCTCACACATACTTGAGCTTTTCATTGCTATATTAATCCTATAGGGGAGTTGTTGTGAGAGTGATTTTAGGTGATCAAAAGTGTTTAGATCACTAAAGTGTTCATTCTTATATTTGAGGAGGCAGACTTGCGGGTTCGCATTATTTCGAGTTCTAGTGAGAGCTCGGTGCAGAGGTGCGGCCTCTACAAGCTAATGTGCTTACGGTGTTGATTGGTAGTGAAAAGTGCATTTTTATCATCATATTTACCATCACATTTTCATATTTATTCATATAATTCTGCACATTTATTAATATTTGTGATTTATTGTGTGCAGGCCTTGAGTTCTTATTTTAATAATAAATAAAGCCTAAAAGAAGCCCAAAAGCCCATATTCAAGCCCAAGTGCAAAAGTGCAAATATCAATTGTCAAAAGTGCAAATACACAAGGGCCAAAGTTGCAAATATTAAAGAAGAGGGAATGATAGACTTCTATTCAACCCTAAACACTTGCGGGATGAGGATAAAAGCTAAAAGAAGAGAAGGAAATTCGTGGAAAAGATTTGGGATCTAGGTAACTTGCTTCCCAAGTTATATCCAAATCCAAAGATGAAGAGCCGAGATTCAACTTCCAGAAGGAAACGCCCAGATGGACGGACCAGGGGAGGCCACGCGCCAAAGCGCGTGGCCAGCCGCCACCATAAGGCCGCGGAAACGCGGCTTAGGCCGCGTTTCCGCGGCATTTCAGTCTTATCCCGGGACAATGTTTCGTGGGAGAGTTGTGTTGGGACTCTACTACCTTCTGCACCTATAAATACCCCTGCAGTGCAACCGAGAAGGGCGTCCAGAGGCAGAGCCAGAGGGCCAAATCTAGGGTTTTAGGTTTTCTTCTAGTTTAGATTTTCTTTTCTCTTTTGTAATTTCTATTTTTCCTTTTTGTAAACTGAGAGGAGATGATTTTCTCATGGAGGAAGGAGATCTACTTGTACTGAGGGTGACAATCGGTGTAAGTTTTGCTTTTCCGCCATTGTTAAATAAATCGAATCGAGGTTCGTTCTTTTTTATTATGTTATGTTCTTTTATTCTTGTTGATTCTTGTGTATCTCAGTTTTTGTTTTCTTCTATTGTTATTTCTCTCTAATATTTTGTGAGCCGTGAGATCTGATTGCTTCGAGACTGCCTAGCCAAAGAAGAGCACTTGATGGCCTATGGAGATGAACAATCCTTCTTTAGATTGTCTTTTCTTTTCATAGCGTAGGTAGCGAAGGTGGACGATCCTATACGTCATACTTGCACGCCTTCCAAGACAGGGTAAGTCGTCGCGAACAGATCAAAGGTAAGCAAGGTAGAAGAGGTTTGTACGTGTTATAGTTTCTTTCTTTTTAGATCTCACACTACCATATTCTCAATTTCTTTTCTTCACTTCCATTGTAAATATCACTTCTTCTTCTCCATCTTCTTTCTTTCTAACTTAACATTAAAATAATAAAAACTTTAGAGATAACTTATTGACAAAGCTTCCATCGCTAGTCCCTCTCAGAGGATCACGACCCGCATAGCCACTGCTACCGCGGATTAGAATTGAGAACCTTGCACACCTACTTCTAAATCTAACATCTTTATTTTTGTGTGCAGGTAAAAACTCGATCAACAAATTGGCGCCGTTGCCGGGGAGGGACGGTAAGTTATTCTCTAATAATAAAAAAATTATTAACTAATTCATTTATTCTTTTCTGTTTGCAGGTTTGGAGAACAGAAAAACAACAACAGAAGTTGACATATAGCAACTCTGTGCCTCTGCCCTCGAAGGCAGAGCAGCAGAGCCTGCTACTTTGCTGCGCAAACGCAGCAATAGCCGCGGATCCGCGGCAGTAGCAGAGGACTACTGACTGAAATTTTTGCAGGTTTCTGAAACTGGCAATATCTGTGTACTTCTCTGTTAAAATTTGTTCTGTGATAACCCTGCTTACTGCTAATTAATTCAACAGTAAAATATTTGTTGTTAATGATAAAATTGATTAGACTTTTGCATATTAGGTACGTGTCTTTTCAATTACTTTATTTTACTGTTGAAGAGTGCTGGAGCAAGGTACATACGCATTGCATGTAGAATAGGACTCATCTCTTGGTTGATTTTCATGCTTTGAGTGAATCTTATTTACATATCTTGTACACTTGCACAAAAATATCTTAAGGGCATAACCCATTAACAAGATAAGGTGGGGATTTCATCACCCTTCCTTAGCCCAAAAATCATATCCCAAGCACTCACTAACCCAAGCCTAACTTAAAATTAGTAGACGTTGGCCCTAGGGACATCTCGGACTCAATTAGGAGATTATCCTAAGGGGGAACAGTGCTGGAATTTGACTCTTGCCAAATCAGTGTCTAGGAAGGGGATTGAGGGCCGAAAGCCCGAAGATTGGTGGTTATTTAATTAAGGAACGTCTTTGACGGAAAACCTCCCACCACTCTTGCCCTGACCTGGCTGATTAACTTGTGGTCAAAGTCTGCACCCTACCTCCCGTGGACAGTCTAACCAGTTAGGAGTCGTCTAGGTCATAGGTCTGCCCTAACTTAGGTTAGAAGTTTTTCTTTTTTTTTGTTTGTTTGTTTATTTGTTTGTTTTCTTTGTTGTGTTGGTGTGATATGGCATATAATAATAATTTTTCCAACTTTAATCCATATTACACACCTAACTATTTTTCGGATATTACCAACCCCGCATATCATAACTTTGATCAATCTAGTGTGCCGGAATGGTCTTATCCGAATGATTATAACCCATGCCCCCCATCTTATGACCATAATTTTCATACTTTCAACTCTTCACAGAGTTCGTGGGGTTCCTCTTCTCCCGAGTCCAATTTTCAACCGACTTGTCCTCCGTCTCCACCTTGTCCACAATATTCCCAAGAGTCATACTCAGATCCACCCATTCAGAATAGAAAACCATCTATCCGGGAAATGATGAGTATGCACGAGTCCAAGCAACAACCACCATCAATCTTAGACATGATGATGCGTGAGTCCACCGACTCACAACTTCATCACGATGACACTTCCTTTTTCCAAGTCCAATCACAAAAGAGGCTTGAAGCCATGACTCAGGCTAGATTAGCTCGTGAGCATGAACTAGATATGATGGTTCAATCTTTGCGTTCTCACCGTCCGGCCAATTCTGATATCGCTGACCATTCTCTTAGAGCCGACGAACCAAGTTGCTTTGGACAACAAGATTCTACTTCAGTGCCATCATTTGAACTTGCCGAAACTCCAATTTTTGATAGTTTGACAAGTTCTTCCTTTCCTGAAATAGAACTTGAGCATGAATATGATCATGATCTCCCACCTGATGATTCAATTTTACTTCCGTATTCAATAATGACTCCGGTGTCTCCACCTGATTTCACTTTTCCCGAGTCAACATTGGATCCTGTGCCAATTCATCATGAAATTGAGTCACCCATTTTTGATGATCATATTGAACTTGACCAATTTTACAAATTTGAAAGTCTCATGGATAAATTGGCAAGTTCTCATTTTTATGAGGTTGAACTCAATGAGATATGTGACCTAGATTCTCAAATCTGTGATCAAGTTCAAATTCCCGAATCATTGTTGACTCCTGTTTTGTTACCCAACATAGCTAATATTTTAGAGTCAGTTTTGGTTCCCACTCATATCATTCCTGAACTTGAATCACCACCATTGAGTCACATTCCATTGTGGGAAGATTATTGTGGACTTGAGCTTCAACTTATTGATTTGAACCAACTTCCTGAACCTAGCCCGACTCCTGAACCCTTACTTGATTTAAGTTTCTTTCCTGAGTCGGTATTCGTTCCCGCACTTATGACATCCAAGTCAATCATTCCATCTTTTCACTCTCCATTCTGGGACAAGGAGGTTGACACAATTGACTCTGAAATTTATTATGAAATTTGGAAATTTGATGGGGTAGAAATTTTAAAAAATAATTATACATACATTTTAGTGGGTTATATAAGAAAAATTTCTGGTGGGTTTCACCAAATATTATGTTATCTTGATTGGGTAGCAACGCCTGGCCCAATTAGACCACCACCGGAACCACCACCTTGAGGTATCTTCTGCCTTCCCTTCGTCTTTTTCATGCATATATGCATTCATTCATACATTGAGGACAATGCATGAGATAAGTGTGGGGGTGGGCTTTACTAACATACTAACATAGGTAGAAACTAACCAAAATTTGCTAAAAAAAAAAAAAAATTTATTATAAAAAGGACAATATTTTGACTTATCTTTTGAAAGAAATCTAAGTTAGTTTTAACTTTTAAGGATTAGGAAAATCATGATTAGGATTTCTAAAAACTTGGTCAAAATAAATAAATTGTTTAAATGTTAGGTATAGGAGGAGAAATTGAATAATTAATTAGTCTTGATTTTTACCTTAATGAAATTTGCATACCTAATGCATATCTAGGATTCTAAGACGAAGACCTTTGTGCCTCATATATATATATATATATATATATATATATATATATATATATATATATATAAAATCACTAATTAAGCTGATACATGTGCCTCAAGAAGCATAAGTATTCATGCCTAAAGGTGAGTAAATAAAATAAAGTCCTTAGTTTTGGGGCCTATTTCACTCGAATTTGAGTCCGCGGGGTGTTTTCTCACCTTGTGCCCTAAAGCCAACCGGTTTGGGAGTCATCGACTTTAAGTTCGTTACCAGGGTGGATTAGAAAGCCTAAGGAAATTAAGGAAAATTACTTATATATGTACTAACACATCTAATAGTCAATTAGTTAGGTATGAGGGCCTCAAGAAGCCTTGATACTTACACGAAAGAAAATTAGATGAGTTATTCATATAAAAAAAAAGTATATATAAATAAATAAATAATAAAGGGGCATGAGAGTCCAAGTTAAGGAATTCCTAGTATAAATTCATAAGGATGCATATGATTTTTGGTAACGAAAAAGACTATATTAGAAGTTCAATTTTGACCCTTACCTAAAATGGATGACAATTTACTTTATAAAGACTAAGTCTAAGAATGAATAAAAATGAGGATCCTAAAAACTTATAGATTACTTAGTCTTTTCAAAAGTATTTCAAATATTTCCTTTTTATGAATTTTGTGGGTGTAATCCGCTGAAAACCCTCACGAGACAACACTCGTCCTCCAGGGTAACCTAGGGGTTTAACGGCTTGTTGCACATGCTAAGTGCAACCGTGATTCCTACGAAAGTGAGTTAGGTTAGATTAATTTTTCTTTTCTTTTTCTCTTTGATTTTTACTTGAGGACGAGCAAAAAGATAAGTGTGGGGGTGTGATTGGTAGTGAAAAGTGCATTTTTATCATCATATTTACCATCACATTTTCATATTTATTCATATAATTCTGCACATTTATTAATATTTTGTGATTTATTGTGTGCAGCCTTGAGTTCTTATTTTAATAATAAATAAAGCCTAAAAGAAGCCCAAAAGCCCATATTCAAGCCCAAGTGCAAAAGTGCAAATATCAATTGTCAAAAGTGCAAATACACAAGGGCCAAAGTTGCAAATATTAAAGAAGAGGGAAGGATAGACTTCTATTCAACCATAAACACTTGCGGGATGAGGATAAAAGCTAAAAGAAGAGAAGAAAATTCGTGAAAAAGATATGGGATCTAGGTAACTTGCTTCCCAAGTTATATCCAAATCCAAAGATGAAGAGCCGAGATTCAACTTCCAGAAGGAAACGCCCAGATGGACGGACCAGGGGAGGCCACGCGCCAAAGCGCGTGGCCAGCCGCCACCATAAGGCCGCGGAAACGCGGCCTAAGCCGCGTTTCTGCGGCATTTCAGTCTTATCCCGGGACCATGTTTCGTGGGAGAGTTATGTTGGGACTCTACTACCTTCTGCACCTATAAATACCCCTGCAGTGCAACCGAGAAGGGCGTCCAGAGGCAGAGCCAGAGGGCCAAATCTAGGGTTTTAGGTTTTCTTCTAGTTTAGATTTTCTTTTCTCTTTTGTAATTTTTATTTTTCCTTTTTGTAACTGAGAGGAGAGGATGTTTTCATGGAGGAAGGAGATCTACTTGTACTGAGGGTGACAATCGGTGTAAGTTTTGCTCTTCTTCTATTGTTAAATAAATCAACTCGAGGTTTGTTTTTTTATGTTCTTTTATTCTTGTTTAATCTTGTGTTTCTTTTGTTCTTGTTTTCTTCTATTTTCTCTCTATTGTCTTGTGAACCATGAGACCCAATTGCGTTGAGACTGCCTAGCCGAAGAAGAGCCCTTGATGGCCTATGGAGATGAACAAACCTTCGTTAGTTTGTCTTTTATTTTCGTAGTGTAGATTAAGAAGGTGGACGATCCTATACGCCATACTTGTACGCCTTCCAAGACAAGGTAAGTCATCGCACGGATCAAAGGTAAGCAAGGTAGAAGAGGTATGTATGTATAGTTTTCTTTCTTTCTAATTCTAGTTTAGATCTCCATCTCTCTCAAATCTACTTTTCACCTTCTCATTGTAAATATCATATACCATTGTAAATAATAAAAGAAAATAATTTTTAGAGAATCTTACTTAAACGCTTCCATCGCTAGTCCCTCCCTGAGGATCACAACCCGCATAGCCACTGCTACCGCGGATTCGAATTGAGAACCTTGCACAACTTGTTCTAAATCTAATATTATTTATTTTGTGTGCAGGAAAATCTCAATCAAAATTTTGGCGCCGTTGCCGGGATTCTTGCGGGAACAAGAGAGGAACTAGTGAGTCCAAGGAGTTCTATTGTGAATTAGTTGTAGGTGTTGCGACACGGAGTAATCCGGTGAGATCGATTTATAGTGAAAATCCTTCATAGTGTTAAAGGCGGGGACGTAGAGCAAGGGTGCTCGAACGTCAAAACAAATCTCCCGTGTTTGCGATTGCTCTCTCTATTCCTCACTTGTGTTTATATCTTGCATGCTTACATTGTTCATATCTTTATATGCTTGATATATATTTGTGCTCATATTGATATATGCTTGGGATTGTTTGCTCACACTTATATTCAACCAAGAGAGCCACAACGGCGCCTCAACTCTTATCCAGAGGAATCTTGAGGAGATAGTCCAAAGCCCTTCACGGGAAATCCAGCACACTCTTGTGTTATACTTGGTGTGTTTAGCTTCAGAATTTTTAGTTTGCATCAATAGTTTTAATTCCGTATTAGTTCATCATTAGATTAGCTAGTCACCTATCCACCCCCCTCTAGGTGATTTCAATTGGTATCAGAGCTTGGTGCTCTTGATTTGGGTCTAACCACCTTGAGTTAAAGATCCTCATTTATAGCTAATCATAATATTTGTTTACACACACATGGATTTCATGTCACCTCCCATGTTTGACATTCTTAACATCCAAACTTGAAAAGTTAAGATGTCTATATACCTCAAAGCCTTAGGTATTCTTGTTTATTTTGCCACTATTAAAGATTCATATTGTTTAAATGGCAAACATCTAGAGGCTAATGCAAAAGTCATTTATGTTTTAAAGTCAACTCTAAATGATGAATATTTATCTAGGGTTTCTAACTTTGATTCGGCTTTCATAGTATGGAACACTATAGTCTCCCTTGGCGAACAAGAGCAATACTATGCGGGGAGAAACTCAGATGATGGAAGTGATGCTTCCAACTTGTGCTACGGTCCAAGGGGATAACCCCATTGTGGTAAACTCCGAATCCGAGCCTGATGAGGATGTTGACATGTCATATGATGAGCTTGAATCTTTTTGTTAACAACTTCTTGAAAAATATGAGTTGCTTAAAAAGGATAATAACAAATTGAAAAAGAACAACACTTCTTTGCTAAAAGAAAATGATTCTCTTAAAAATAAATTTGCATGTATTTCAAAAGAAAATGATATGTTAAAAAAGGATAATATTTTCTTGACTTCTAAATTGAATGATCTTTGTGAAGGAAATACTTCCTTGAAAAATAAGATTATTTTGGTGAAAAAAGAAAAGGAGATTGCTTTGGAAGAAAACAACTCTTTAAAAAGAAAAATTAATTCAAAGGAAAAAGAAAATGTTTCTAAAAAGAAAAAGATTGTTGACCATGTTTTTCATGTTACTATCAATAAAAATGAGATTAAAATTTTGAAAAATAGAATAGATTGCTTGAGCTCAACTTTGAGCAATTATGCATTTAATCATAATAGATTGAAAACTTTATTTCAAAAGAAACAAGCTCCACATGTTCATGCACATAATCCACGGCACACATATGCATACTTTGCACATCATGATCATACTCACTCTCATGTGCATACTAGAGTGTACAAGTGTACACATTGCAGCCGCAAAGGCCATTTAGCAATGTTTTGTTATGATAAGGTAAATTCTATGAATTTTGGTAATAAAAATATTTGGGTTCCAAATAATACTAACCCCCGTAGACCAAAAGAAAATGGGTACCAAAGTCCCCACCTCTTGTGTTTGATGTAGATGTGGGCTCTCACAGGCGTGAGAGGATTGGTGCCTTAGTGGTGGATTCGTGGGCTAGATGGACATATAAAATCGATGCACCGCTATCAATGTAGTTTTGGTGGGAAGACCACCATGTTTGGAGACTTAGAGAATAGTGCATTTAGTTTGGTAACTATCTCTAAACTCCTATTTTAGTTTACATGCTTTTACTTAGATAATATTTTTAGTATGTTCTTGGTTTTGTGCTTCATGTGGTAAATACTTGTTTAGATATAGTTTTTGTCAAAACTTGTGTACATATTTGTACAAGTAGTGAGCAACATTTGATTCCTATATGTTTGCACTTCATTGCTCATTTGTACTCATTACATGTATATGTATAACCTAGTTTTGATGATTTTCTCGTTTATACTTGTTTTGCCTTGTGCATGTTTTTGCTTCATGCATATGTAATTTTTGTTCAAAACTAATAAATATACATGTATACCCTTGAGTCACTTGCCTTCATGCAAATACAATTATAGACTCTTTTGTGTTTGGGATATGTTTGCATATTTTTAGCTTTGGATAAATCATACATATACCTGAAGTTTATTTTTAAAGAAAAATGAATTTTCATGATTTTCACTTGTTTGATGTCTTTTGAGCCTCATTGACTATTTTTATGAAAATGCTAATTATATGATTCTTGTGCACTCACGCTTCATTTTTTTACTCATGACATTGTTTTCATGAGAATTTTGAGCTTTATAGATTTTGAGTGTCAACTCTTGTGTATTTGGTATGGTTCATGCGATATATATGATTTGCTTTCATGTTTGAAGGATCTTTAACTAGTTTTTCAAAAATTACTTTAACTAGTTATTTATTCTTCATTTGGTAGTGTTTTCACAATACAACTATTTTTAAATCTTATTTTTAAAAACTTCTACCCTATAAGGGCGGATGGATGGGCGACCATGCCTTGTGAGCTTTATTTGAAAATCTTTTATCTTGTGCATGAATTGGGTGGCAGGTATGAGTTATACAATTGATTCTCATCATATTTTCAATTGGTACACAATTGATATTTTTTATATACTCATATTTTGTTTTCTATATATGTATGCTTCAAATTTCAAATAATATCAATTTCCATTGGTATTTTCATTTTCATACAATAAATGATTTGATTATGCTTGATTTATAACATATTTACATGTTTAAAGCACAAATTATGTTTATGCTAAGCTTGACTTAAATCTTGATTTCAATTGGTATCTCAATTGGTATTTTAATAAGCTTATGCATTATTTTCAATATACTTTCATTGGTATCAATATGTTTCGATTTCAATTGGGTCTCGATTTAAATTGGTATCAAGAATGTTTTACCTTTTATTTCAATTGGTATCAAAATGTTTTACCTTTTATTTAGTATCAAAATTTATCATATATTTCAATTGATATCAAAATATAAAATATTTTCTTTCATTGGTATCAAAATTTACAAATGTTTCAATTTCAATTGGTATCACAAATTTTCAATTTCATATGGTATCAAAAATCTTGTGATATCTTAAAATTTTGTTTATTTACAAATGATATCTCAAAATTTATTTTATTACTTTGAGTAATTATCAAAATTTGTGTTAAAATATTTTGATATGTATTGCCTATATGCAAGGCGAGCTTAACATCTCTTCTATATATAGATTCATGTTGAGTGTATCTTATATTGAGGAGCTTGACATCTCTTCTTTATGTGATACACGTGTGTAAGGGGTGCTTAACATCTCCACTTATGCATTGTATATTATGTTTTATGTGAGTTAGGATTTTATCATCCCTTCTTCATGTAATGCATGTATGCAGGGAAGCTAACTTTACGTCTTCCTCTTCATGAATGTATATCGCATATATATCCTTATTGTTGATTTGTTTTTCTCCCTTTTGTTGATGATTGACAAAAAGAGGAGAATGATTTTGAGTTTATATATGCATATTTGAGTTTTTACATATACTGAGTTTTATGCATGTCCTATATGATGTTATGTTTATACAAAAAGAGGGAGAATGATTTTAAAAGTTTAAACAAAAAGGGGGAGAAGGTTTTAAGAAAAGAACTTTTGGTTTATGCATGTTTCCCTCACTTTGTTTATGCATATATATTTGTTTAGTTTTATGCACTTCATTGCAATATCTATTTGTTTATTGTTATGCATGAGTTAAGGGGGAGCTTCTATGAAGCTTAACTTTAATCCATGCATATTTAACTCCAAGAGTTTTGTCATCATCAAAAAGGGGAAGATTGTTGGCCCAAAGTCCTATCGCTCTAGTTTTGATGATGATTAACTCATGTAGTTATAGTACTAATGATCTTGTGTTTAATTAGTCTCAGATATGTGATCAAGATCTTAGTAGGTGTTTAGCTTCAACAAAGGACTAAAAGTCAAGTTTTGGAGGTAGCACGTGTTGATTTAAGAGCTTGTGCATCAAGACCACATCAAGTACTCAAGAGAATTCTAGCTTTTTGGATCAAGGTTTGGACCAAGTCAAGAAGGTGAAGAAGTTTCTCAAGTGAAGTTTTTCAAGAAAAGACTTGTGTCATGTTTGTAAGTGTCAAGATTTTGTTTGTTAGATAAAATATAAAGGATAGATTAGTTGGTGGATTGTTCAAGTTCATATACACTCACACACAAGATTTATATGTTCATAAAAGAGTTTTCATTTTGAAAAATACCGGTTTGGTTTTTAAATTTCAAAATATACATGTGTTTTATCAAAACCTTATTTTAGAGCTTAATGTCAAAAACATAGATATTTCATCATATATGTGTAGTAGATCATATCCACATTCACTAAGCTTTAAAAGTATTTAAAATATCATGTTTTTATATTTGGACTAGTTTTGGAAAAATCGGTTTTCAATTTGGAAAAATCATTTTAGAAAAATACAGATTTTTGTTTAAGGCAAAATTTCTATATTACAAAAATAGTTCAAAATGTTTGTAATATGTTTTGATTTTTACTCAAACATGTTTGTATATCAAAGTATATTTCTGAACTTAGTTTTGTAGATTTTTAGAGAAATTATGAGATTTTATTGAAGGTAAAAGACAAGTTTTTAAATCCCAAAATCAGTTGGACTGGCCTTCTGCCGGTCAACCGGACGGTCGACCGCACTGGTCGACCGATGTGCACAAATGTGCACAGCAAGGGCTGGTCGACAACACGGTTGACCGCCAGAGAGCCTTTGCTCTCTGTAAATGGCCCGGTCGACCGGGCGGTCGACCGCTGGGTCATTTGCCAGCTTACGGTCAACCGCTGGCATAACGATCAGAAATCTGACCGTTGGTAGGTCGACCGGGCGGTCGACCGCCAGCAGTCCAGATTGCTGATTTGGACCCCAACAGTTAGATTTTGGAGGCCTATATATTTAGGTTCCCTTGGACTGTTTTCTACAAGATTTCAAGAGAGTTTTTGGGCTACTTTTTCCCACCTATATCAGTGGTTTTCTCCACATGTTTTAGAGCCAATATTTCTAAATCAAAAGGAGTGTTTATCAACAGTTTTTTCAAAAGTGATTTCTTGAGTTTTTCACCACCAATTCAATTCTAGATTTTCTCACACATACTTGAGCTTTCCATTACTATATCAATCCTAAGGCTAGTTGATGTGAGAGTGATTTTAGGTGATCAAAAGTGTTTAGATCACCTAAGTGTTCATTCTTGTATTTGAGGAGGCGGACTTGCAGGTTCGCATTATTTTGAGTTCTAGTGAGAGTTCGGTGTAGAGGTGCGGCCTTGGCAAGCTAGTGTGCTTGTGGTGTGTGGTTCTTGCGGGAACAAGAGAGGGACTAGTGAGTCCAAGGAGTTCTAGTGTGAACTCGTTGTAGGAGTTGCGGCACAGAGTGATCCGGTGGGATCGGTTTATAGTGAAAATCCTTCATAGTGTTGATGGCGGGGACGTAGAGCAAGGATGCTCGAACATCGAAACAAATCTCCCGTGTTTGCGATTGCTCTCTATCTCTCACTTGTGTTTATATCTTGCACGCTTACATTGTTCATATCTTTATATGCTTGATACATATTTGTGCTCATATTGATATATGCTTGGGATTGTTTGCTCACACTTGTATTCAATGAAGAAAGCCATAGCGGCGCCTCAACTCTTATCTAGAGGAATCTTGAGGAGATAGTCCAAAGCCCTTCACGGGAAATAAGGCTACACTCTTGTGTTATACTTGGCGTGTTTAGCTTCAGAATTTTTAGTTTGCATAAATAGTTTTAATTCCGCATTAATTCGTCATTAGATTAGCTAGTCACCTATTCACCCCCCTTTAGGTGATTTCAAAGTCCAACATATGCCTTTGACAACTCATCATGCTAAGGGGAATAACATTGCTAGCCCAACTCAAATGATAGTTGGTAAAGGCACATCAAATCCGTTGATAGCTGAGGGCTTGCTAAAAAACCTAAGAGACTTGGTCCCAACCTCTCTTCTAAAATCTTCTACCAATTCTCTTCCACAGAATGGTAGGGCCACAAAAATACTTGGGTTCATTTATTCAACAAAATGAGCTGGGACTTGTCACGTTAACAGTAAATCTTTGACAAACCAGATTTTTCGTTCCCCAGTGGATTCAGTCAAGTTAATATTAAACCTCTGACAACGAAACTTAAAAAAATAAAATCTCAGCTGTTATGTTAAAATTACACCTCTAACGGCGAATCTCCCATGTCCCCAGGAAATTAATGATTGTCACGTAAATATTGCACCCCTGACAATTCATTTTGTTTTTCTACCAAAAGTCTCCTGCGATTTCTCTTCCATAGAGTGGTAGTCCACAGACTCAATCATTGTTAAGTTTAACGCTACACCTCTAACAGTGAAAAATTTCAATACTCCCCAGCGAGTACAAACTTCACTTGTCTCTCTCCACATGGAGTCACAAGTCTTCAAATTTGTCAAGTTAACACTGTTGGTCCCGAGATGATGCCAATTGTTGGATATCCAGTCACCAAGCCACCCGCTTGAGATTTTCCTTTATCCTTTGACTTTGTACGCCCAAAATCAACACCTTGCACACCACTTGACAAATCTTTTTTGCCAAATGTGTACAACCCTTCTTATAACCAAGAAGACCACAACACCTTGTATAAACTCTCTTCAACCCGAAGATGCTCTTGTACAATGCTCCTCTTTAAGTGATTACAATTGATCCTATAAGCCTTGAGTCTGTATGTGATCGTAGACAAGGGCTATTATAGGTAGACTATCAGAAATCTTCACTATAGAGTGGGAATTTGAATGAAGAACTAAAAGTGGGAACAAGTTTTCTGAAAATAGATTTTTTTCAATAGAGTTTTTGGGCAGAAAACTTGTATTTTGAATTGGTGTTTTTAGCCTAGAATAATATACCTATTTATAGCTGAAATCCATAGTAAGTTAGGGTAGTTATCAGGTCCATTTTGAATATATAAACGTTGGATAACGTTAGATAAAATACCAGAAAATAGAAACTGCCATTAGTCGACTTGGGGTAGGGGGTTAGTCGACTAGGTTGGGCAATTTACACTGGGTTAGTCGACTACAAAAGGGACCAAGTCGACTAGGTCAAGATCAAAACACAGGACAAGATTCTGGAAACTGAAACTAGTCGACCAGACTAAGGGGTTAGTCGACTAGGCCATTTATTAGTCGACTATATATTCTGTTAAGTCAACTAATAATGCATATTGGTCACAAAACAGAGAGTTGGTATATTTGCAGGACAAAGGTTAGTCGACTATAGAATTTGTCAAGTCGACTATACCATGTATAAGTCGACTATAAAAGGGTATAAGTCAACTAAGACGGCTATGTGTATGTGTGTGTTTCAAGGCTTTTAACATATTATAAAACATTACAATATACATCCATAGCAACTCTCTTTGAGAAGTCTTGATCATGTAGAACTCTTGAATAAGCTTGTAAGATAGAGCTCCATTGAAATGGCTTCACAAATGTATCATCAAAAGCAAGTTCCAACATTCTCCCCCTTTATGATGATGACACTTTGTGTGCATGAATCTCCCCCTGTAGAAAATATGTTATATGTTCTCCCACTACAGAAAATATGTTCTCCCACTGCAGAAAACAGGTTATAACAGATATAGAAAAACACGTGTTCTCCCCTGCAATAAATATATCATAACATATATATCTATGATAAATGTTCTGAAAATATTTTTCTTATCAAACTTCTTATATGGTACCTGAAAAATAAACATTTGAATGGTACCAATCATTATAAGATCAAAGCATTAACCTTTAGGAGTCCAAACCTAATTTGAATTTGGTTTTCATCTGTTAGTATACACATAATTGCATGAATTACATATATCATGAATGTATGATGCAATATAAGTATTTTTATCAACAATGCTTAAGTTTTTAGGAATTCATATGAACTTGTTCTTAATTCTTTTTAAAATAATATCAGTATTTCTTTTCACAAAAGAATTATATGGATTACTATCATATGTAGATTTTTCAAAAAATCTAAGACCATAATGATTATGTGACATCTTTGATATGATAACAAATCATTTAACTTTTCTTTTTCTTGATTAAATTTAGACACATTTTTCAAAATCTCTTCATACTTCAGTTTGAAAATTGACATGTCTTTATCTAAAATAGAAATTCTTTCATTTAAAGACATAGTTTCTCTTTTCAATAAAACATTA
This sequence comes from Agave tequilana, assembly GCA_038442645.1. Classification (NCBI taxonomy): domain Eukaryota; kingdom Viridiplantae; phylum Streptophyta; class Magnoliopsida; order Asparagales; family Asparagaceae; genus Agave; species Agave tequilana. Next base: position 54,220 of record JAVJIF010014527.1, on the reverse strand, counting down.
TTTTGTAATAAATTCTCATTATTTTTTAATGATGATATCACTTTTTCAAAATCATCTTTTTGAGAATTTATAGAAGAAATTTGAGAAGCATAACAAGAATTTTCTTTGAAATGTTTTTCATTTTCCTTTGTCAAAACTTTATTCTTTATCTTTTCATTCTTAAGGTCATTGTATAATTCATGGAATGCATCTAAAAGTTCAGTATATTATACCTCATCTTCTTCTAGCGCCATGTAACAGATGTTGGCATGTTCAGTGGCTTTTTCTTCGTCAGAGGAAGAGGAACACTATATTCCCATGAAGCTTGGTCGTCTTTCTTCTTTCTGAACTTTTTGCTCTTGAATTTACCTTTGTTTTGAGTAATAGACAATCTTTCTCCATATGACCTTTTTATTACAATTAAAACATTTAAACTTACCTTACTTCAAGAATTTTCTGAATTTTCTTGAAAGCATTGCCATCTCCTCTTCATCATTATCTGAATTGTCCGTGTCTGAGGATGCATGGAAGGCAAGTTCTTTCTTCTTTGAGAGAGATTGTTGTTCATCCTTCTTTCTGTCTTTGAGTTGTACTTCATATGCCATTAGATTACCAATAAGGTTTTCTAACGACATTGTTGAGAGATCATTTGCTTCTTCTATTATAGTTGTCTTCTTCTCCCAATTCGGTGTGAGAGCACGAAGGATCTTGCGAACTTTTTCGACTTGGGTGTATTCCTTTCCAAGGGATGCTAAGGAATTTGTTATGTCGGTGAACCTTGTAACCATTTCTGAGATGGTTTCATTCTCATCCATTTTGAAAAGTTCAAACATGTGGACAAGAATAGAAATTTTAGATTCCTTAACCTTATTTGTGCCTTCATGTTTACCTGTAGAGTGTGCCATATTTGATTTGCAGAAGTGGCTGTTGACACACGGTTGAATTCTTCTTTGGTTAAGGTACAGAATAAAGCATTCATCGCTTTGGCATCATGGTTCACATTCTTCTTTTGATCATCACTCCACGCGGTGTAGTTGGTTGTTGCTTGGTGTACGGTGCTTCTAGTATGTTCCATAGTTCGTAGTTGAGCGATTGAAAGTAGATCTTCATTCTACACTTCCAATAGTTGTAGTTGGATCCGTCAAATAACAGTGGACGTTGTGTAGAATGTCCTTCTTTGAATTGTGATGAAGGAAACTTCGTCGCTATCCTTGTATGGTTTTTGACTAGGTATGTAGGGCTCTGATACCAATTGTCGGTCTCGAGATGATGCCAATTGTTGGATATCCGGTCCCCAAGCCACCCGCTTGAGATTTTCCTTTATCCTTTGACTTTGTACACTCAAAATCAACACCTTGCACACCACTTGACAAATTCCTTTTGCCAAATGTGTACAACTCTTCTTACAACCAAGAAGACCACAACACCTTGTACAAACTCTCTTCAATCCGAAGACGCTCTTGTACAATGCTCCTCTTTGAGTGATTACAATTGATCCTATAAGCCTTGAGTCTATATGTGATCGTGGACAAGGGCTATTATATGTGGACTATTGATCGGCAAAAAGCAAGCACAAGAAAACTAGAAAGAGAGTGGGTCAAAGTTACTGCTTTTGCGATTCTTCCGTAGTAGCAAAGTGGCTATACGGGTCGTATCCACAAGGAGGGAAAGCGATGGAAGCTTGATGCGGCTTTTATGTTTAAGAAAGGAGATTGTTCTTTGTTTCCAATTAAAGAATTTAAAAAGTGAAAACAAGTTGTTTCAAGGATTGTTGAAAAATGTTTTGGTAGTTTGTAAAAGTGAATTTTTCTTAGTTGTAAAAACGCATGGCTAACTTTCTACTAAATGCTCCCACTAATTTCTAACTTTTTGAAGATTGCCTTACGATGGATCATAGGCAAACACAACCCTTGTGCATTGGAACTATTCACGTGGAAATCGAGTGAAAGTTCATCCTAAAACTTAGCCTTACACGGCAAAAACTCGGACATTCCCTTATCAAGATCCGATAGAAGGCGAGAATAAGGGAAGACTCGAGTGCACTATTGGTATCGGCAAAGTAAAAGGAAAAGTCTCTAACTTACAATAACAAGTAAAGTATACAAGTCATAGATCATCAAAACTCATTAAGCATGAAGTATAAGAAAGTAGATACTTATAGGTAAATTAGTGTTAGAACCCTCGTCTTAAGATGCCATAGCTCTCATTTGCACAAGGCTTGTTTGGCACTATTGACTCATGCGGGTTATCAAACAAGTGTTAGAAATTAGTGGGTTAGTAGTTAGTTAGCCATGCTATATGAAAAAGTTAGTTAGCCATAAAAGTAAAAGATACAACAAAGTAGAAGAAGTGGAAAGAGGGAGTTACACTACAAGAAAACAAAAGAAAAGAAAAGTTAAAGAGAGGAAGTTACACTACAACAAAGTAAAAGAGAAGAAGTGGAGAAGAAAGAAGTTACACTACAACAAGTAAAAATAAATGCAAAGACAAGTAATAGAAAGAAGGAAGAGAAGTAATTACTTGTATTGATTGTCACCTTCCAAATATAACTTTTACACACTCTCTCTCTTTCACTCTAATGGCCTAAGCTAGAACTAGAACTAGAAGAAGAACAACTACAAACAAAATCAAAACTACAAACTTTTTTTCTCAACTCTAGATCTCCCAACTGAAGAACCCTCCTGGGCTTTTATAGGCATCAGGAATGAGGGGGGCCAGGGGACAAACCCTGGCCCAAAACGCGACGCGCCGCGCTGCCATATGGCCGCGGAAACGCGGCCTTTGCCGCGTTTTCGCGGCATTACTTTGGCGGCGCGCGCAGCGCCGCCTGCTGCGCGCCGCCTGATTGTCCCCCGCCGCGCGCCCACATGGCCGCAGAAACGCGGCTTTTGCCGCGTTTTTGCGGTAATGCTTTTGCGGCGCGCGCAGCGCCGCTTGGTGCGCGCCGCCTGGTTGTCCCCCTGTCGGTTGGATCTCTTGGTTTCTGGTTTGGCCGCATTTTCGCGGCAAAATGCCGCGTTTCTGCGGCTTTCCTTGGGCGGTAAGTGCGGCGCCGCCTGCTGCGTGCTGCGCTGTTGTCTCCCTGTTGGCTAACGCTCCTGATTTTGATAGAGTTAGCCCTCTAGGTCAATAGCTACCTTTTAAGCCTTTTAATCACCAAATAATGGTGATTTAGACCTTCTTCTTCATTTACCTACCATGGACCTAGGATCAAGCAAGCAAGGATTTATTAGTAGAATTTTACATGAAATAAATATGAGAATGTGATAAAAATTATGCAAAATTAGAGACTAATCAACTATCAGAAATCTGCACTATAGAGTAGGAATTTGAATGAAGAACTGAAAGTGGGAACAAGTTTTCTGAAAACAGATTTTTTTCAATAGAGTTTTTGGGCAGAAAACTTGTATTTTGAATTGGTGTTTTTAGCCTAGGATAACATACCTATTTATAGCTGAAATCCATAGTAAGTTAGGATAGTTATCAGGTCAATTTTGAATATATAAACGTTGGATAACGTTGGATAAAACACCAGAAAATAGAAACTGTCCAATAGTCAGAAACTGCCATTAGTCGACTTGGGGTAGGGGGTTAGTCGACTAAGTTGGGCAATTTACACTAGGTTAGTCGACTACAAAAGGGACCAAGTCGACTAGGTCAAGATCAAAACACAGGACAAGATTCTGAAAACTGAAACTAGTCGACCATACTAAGGGGTTAGTCGACTAGGCCATTTATTAGTTGACTATATATTCTGTTAAGTCGACTAATAATGCATATTGGTCACAAAACAGAGAGTTGGTATATTTACAGGACAAAGGTTAGTCGACTATAGAATTTGTCAAGTCGACTATACCATGTATAAGTCGACTATAAAATGGTATAAGTCGACTAAGAGGGCTATGATGTGTGTGTGTTTAAGGCTTTTAACATACTATAAAACATTACAATACACATCCATAGCAAGTCTCTTTGAGAAGTCTTGATCATGTAGAACTCTTGAATAGGCTTGTAAGATAGAGCTCCATTGAAATGGCTTCACAAATGTATCATCAAAAGCAAGTTCCAACAAACACTATACCTCTGACATTCCAAATTTCACTTGTCAATTCTCAATAGAATGACAAGTCCTCAAACTTGCTCCTATCGCAAATCAATTCTTGTCAAGTTCAATATTACACCTTTGACATTCTAGACTTCACTTATCAGTTCTCATCAATAGAATGGCAAGTCCTCAAAACTACTTATATCACAAATCAATTCCTGTCATGTTAATATTAAACCTCTGACAAATTACTGTTAAGTTTAACACCACACCTCTAACAGTGTCTAAGTTGTTGTCAAGTTCAATATTAAACATCTGACAGTCACTTTTCCTCAGGCTTCCATATCGAAGCTGAGTTTTCCTCAGGCTTCCATATCGAAGCTGAGATGAGCGATGCTAAGTGTAACATCACACCTCTAGCGTCAAGTTCATTATTAAGTTCAACAATACTCCTATGACAATGATTTTCCCTCGAACTTCCCTATTGAAGTCGAGATGACTAATACCAAGTTCAAAATTACACCTCTAGCATAACCTTCACTGTCAAGTTTAACATTACACCTATGATAGTGATGTTTTCAGCTTTCTCAAATGAAGCTAAAATTCCCGTTGAGCCAAGTTAATATCACCCCTCTAGCTTACAATCCTGTCAAGTTAATATCACACCTCTGACAGTAATTTTAAATTCTTGAAATAAAATTTTTTCTCAACTTTGACTTGTTAAGCTAATTATCGCATTTCTAGTAAGTCAAGAGTTTCTACTTCTATTTGTCTGATTTTCAATACAAAAAGGAATTCAAGATATATAAGAAGACAGAAAAAAGTGTTACTTTTATTGATATTCAAACATATGAAAGTGATACAAGACGCTCTCTTATACAACAAGATTGAGTGTTATAACAAAGGAGTACAAAGAAGTCCCTCTCGCTCAGTGAAAGATTGCACTCCCTCCTTAAAACATCTACACCACTCCAGAATCAAGATGTTTGGAAGAATGCCGAAGAAAGATTCCTCTCTTCCTCCACTAGATTATATCACAGTTGATCAGTGTTGAGACATCGAGTGCTGGTTATATCATGATGCATGATGTAAACATTGAAGAAGCTCATCGCTAACTGAGAACAATGGTGTTTCTCGAGGTCAAAATATAGGAAAGCATTCTAATTCCACCCGACCAACTGGTGTGGACCGTAATCCTTCACTTAATGGCAGATTTTGCCACCAGAAAGCTAGATCTTTCTTCATCAAAATTGGCAAAGGGAGGATCCGAGACCTTACTGGTGACGTCCTCTTTCCTGTGACCTTCAAGGCCGCCATACCCAACACCATACGCACTGTGACCGTGACGAACCCGGGACATTGCTGATGCGTCATGTCTAATAAGGCCTTGACGGATATCAGTAACTGCGCGAATCCTCCTCGCCCATGGACAGGAGCTCTGACTTCCCGAGAGCTTGAACGGGCTGGTTGGTCTAAATAGTCTCCCATGAACGAAGCTTGCCCATGAATAAGAAGTCTGACTCCCCGAGTGCTCACCAATCGAACAAGCTGGCTGGTCAAAATATTCTCCCATGAGCTCAGCGAAGACGCAGAAGACTGACTGAGGCTGCCAGAACTTGCAAGAAGCAAAAACCAAAAGGTTAAAATTCTGCGAAGACAGGAACAGAAAATCTGAGGTGCAAACGCGAGACTGAAGTCATGAACTCCAGACGCGGAGTTAACCAGTGTAGAGAATATGGATCCGAACGTAGTCTGGTTTTAGACTTGTGTGCAAGATGTGAAGACGTGAAACATAAATCAAAAAATACAGACGTGGGTCTTAAAAACTGCTGATCGGGGGAAAATCGCGCATGAAAAGTGTATGTTTTGAAATCAAGAGTTAAAGTGTGTGTGCTTTGGCTTCCTCGATACTTTTGGTATAGCATAGAGGCTAAAACGACTCGAATCCACAAGGACGGGAGGTGATAGAAGCTTTATCAGTTGATTCACGTGTGTGTTAAAAGTTCTTCAATGTTTAAAGAATGAAAAAAAAGAAAATAAAGAATGAAAAGAGAAGTACGGTGAAATACAAAGAAGTAGGAAACATAGAAGAATTGTTTGTGTGATTTTTTTTGTATATCTAAAATAAAGTGAAAAAGAAAAAAAACTCATAGCTACTAACTATTAATGACTCCAGCAACATGCTAACCTCTTAGTGATAGTTGTCTCACATGTATCATTTGCCATCACTAGTCCTTAATTCAAGAGCTTTTCAAAGCATGACCCATATGTTAACTCATCACATCCAAACTCAACAAAAGAAGAGCAAGCTACACTTAAACCATCAAAACTAAACAAGAGTAAGCATGGAGTAAAGTAATGTTAGCTTGTTAGAGCGTTAGGATGTTAGAGTGTTAGATCCATTATTATGAGCCATCAATGGCTCTTGCAAGAGCAAGGCCGAGTAGAGGCTATTAGATTTATGTGGATTATCAAGTAAGAAGTTAGAGTAGTTAGTGGTTAGTAGTTAGTTGTCACGAGAGAAAATTAGCTAAACATGTAAAAATAGTTAGAGAGAAGAAAATAAAGAGAGGTAAAGAGAGAACCTTTCATAGATTGTCACCTTCTATTACAAGAACTCTTGCTTTCCAACCATATACCACTCTCTCTCCTATTACAAGATCTTCAAGAAATGAAAAATACAAAGGAAGAAGAAGAATTAACCTAAACTAAACTACCCTAAACTATAACATAGAAAGAAACTATCCCAACTCTCTGTATATCTTTTCTTGAAGAAGAACCCCAGGGGGTATTTATAGGCCCCAGGGGAAAGGGGGCCAAGGGGACAATCCCTGGCCAAAAGCACGGGTGCGACTGCGCCCGTACGGCCGCGGAAACGCGACCACGGTGCCTGCTGCTGCGCGCTGTCGCATCTGTCCCCTGTCAGCTGCAGGTCCCGATTTCTGGTTTTGGGCCCCTGGTTTTGACGAATCAGCTCTCCAAAGTCAATGGCTATATTATAGGCATTTAATCACTCATTAAGTGGTGATTTAAGGTCTTCTTCTTCATTGCACACCATGGACCTAGAAACATGCAAGAGAGGTGTTTATTAGCAGAGTTTAATATGAAATAAATGTGAAGATGTGGTATGAAATATGCAGTTTTAGAGACTAATCACACTCTCACACTTATCTTTTGCTCGTCCCGAGCAAAACAAAAAACTAAGAAAATTATTACACCACTTTCGCAAGTGACGCGATTGCACTGTGAGCATGTGCAATAAGCCGTTAAACCTCCAGGTTTTCTCTAGAGGAGGAGTTTTGCCCTTGAGAATTTTCAGCGGATTACATCCACAAAATCCATAATTAAAGAAATCAAATGTTTGTATTCTGAAAATGCATTTTGAAATAGAGAAAAGTGTTGAAGTATTTTTGTGAAAATATAAGTGATCCAAGGTCAGAGGTTAACTAGAAATTGTTCTTCCTTAAACTAAGTCGAAATACAAAATCTTGTTATAAATTAAATGTAAGAATTTAAAATTGGATCGATTCTTTGATCTTTCATAAAACTCTTAGAAAAATATGTACTTTGTGGACTGTGAAGATTTTTTGGATATCGACTCAAACTTTCATGCCATTGAGTTTTGTAGATTTATATTTTTTTCTTTTTTCTTCCCTTAGTTTTCTTAGGCTTTCTTATTTACCCGGGTAGTGAGCCTTTAGCCGGTGACTCCCAAACCAGATGATCATAGGGCATCAAATGAGAAAACATCCCTCAGACTTAGGGACTCGAGTAAACAAGGCCACAAAACTAAAGGGGATTATTTTATTTTATTCACTGTTTTAGGTGTGAATAATCATGCTTCCGAGACATAATTACCCAACTTCAATAAGTATTTTTTATTATCATCATTTTTAATATATTTTTTATGGCATTTTCAGTCTTTATTTCAATCCCAAAAATTGTGTGAGTGTGAAGTGCATAAATCTAAGGCAAAAATTCAAGACCAATTTATTTTTTTAATCTTACTTTCTTAACCTAAAATTTAAACAAGATCTATTCTTTTGACTTGGTTTAAAATTTCATAATTTTAGGTCTTCCTAATTCTTAAGATAATCTTAATTTTCCTAAAAGTAAATCAAAACTATTTCTCTTAATTCAAAAAATTTTTTTAAAAAGAAAATAGTTTTCATACAGAAGAAAATTTTAAAAATTTCCTAAAAAGAAGTGTAAAAGAAAGAAATCTAAAACTAACTATGTTAGTAAACCTTCCCCCACACTTATCTCACCCATTGTCCTCAATGCATCGTGAAGGTGTATATACATGAAATAAATGGGAAGAGAAGGAAAATTACCTCGTGGTGGTGGCTCTGATGGTGGTCTGATTGGGCTAACCTAGCTACCCAATCGAGATACTGCAGCGGCTCACGGTATCCACCTTTATTGACCTTTTTTTTATCTACATATTTACAATCCCCCATTTTAATAGGATCATGCAAGATCCTATCATGAAAATTATTCCCTTTACATGACCAATCTTGGAAGATCATCACTAAGTCATTCTTGTCAATACCTTGGTCCAACAATAGAATGTGGTTTTGTGAAATGGATGATTTGGGCTTTGAAATGAAAAGTTCGGGAACCAATACTAACTCAGGAAAATCAACATTGGGTTCGAGAGTTGGTTTAGGTTCAAGAGTTGAGTTCAAATCAAAGAATTTAACTTCACATTCTATTCCCATCAATGAAGTGTGACAATCCAAAAGAAGCGGTTGAATCTCAAAATCTATGGATACAGGAATTAATGTTGGCTCGGGTAATGAGTCCAACTTGGGTAAGGATACCGAAGTCAACATAGATTCAAAAGTTTGAGTTGAATCACAAAGTTGTGGGTCGGGTTCACATTCATATTCAAGTTCAATTTCATTGAAATGAAAACTTTTCAATTTGCAATGGGTTGATATTAGTCAAGTTCAAGATTTTGTGGTGAAATTAAATCTTGGTCAAAGTCTTTAAGATTTCATCATTTTGGTTTTCATTAAGATGATTAGAAGCATTAGGAATAGTCAAAGATTAGGTAGGGAGTGTTTCCTTATTCCTACACATGTTTTCCAATCAACTAAGTTTAGCTTCTATCATATTAAAAAGATCACTTTGGAACTGAATCATGGATTCTGTATTCTTTTCTAAGTCTGTATGTCCTTCTTGTTATGGGACATAGAAAATAGAGTAAGGATCTTGGATTTGAAAACTTTGATGGGATTTTGAGTCCTCTAGATTTTAAATTCGTCGTTCGAGTTCCTCTAAGGCTTCCATCCTCTTTTCCCAGTCAATTGGTTCTTCTAATGGTTGTTCGAGGGAAGGAGTATATGAAGCTGGATGTTGGTAAGGTGGTTGACCATAATACTCGGGGGAGTTGTATCCCCATTGACTCGGTGACTAGGGGTGATGATTAGTCCAGTCTTGTTCAAGTATTAGGACTGGGGCACATATTGAGTCAGATAATCTGCATATAAGGTTGGTTCATGTTGTACATAGCTGGGTCGGAATTATCCGAGTCAAATGAGGTTGGGGTGAAATATGGATTCATATTTGAATGGAAAAATTTGTTGTTGTTGAAATCCATATCACAATTTACACCAAAAAAAACAAACAAACAAATGAACAAATAAAGAAAAAGAAAAAGAAAACAGGGCTATGCTAGGGTTGACTTAGACCTAGACGAATCCTAACTGGTTAGACTGTCCATGGGGGGTATATTGTCGAAATCTGACCACAAGTTAATCGGCCAGGCAGAGGAAATATCAGTGGGAGGTATCCGTGCCGGAGCAACGGGCCTAATTATGCTAAACTACTATTCTTCGAGATTTTGCCTCTCAATCCCCAACCTTAGACACCAATTTGACAAGAGTCAACTTCTAACAATTTTCCCCTTAGGTCAATCTCTTAAATGAGTCCGAGATGTCTCTAGGGGCCAACGTCTAGTAAATTTTATTTAGGCTTCGGTTGTGTGAGTGGGGAGGTGATTTTTAGCTAAGGGAGGGTAATGACTTCCCCACCTTATATTGTATTAGGTTTTGCCCTTAAGTTCAATTCGTGCAAGTGTGCAATATAGATAAGAATGAACACGAAAAAGCGAGTAAATCACTGAAGTGTTTGTCCTAACTATATGCAATGCAATATGTACACCTCCGTCAAGATCACAACAACATAAGAACATAATACAGTATATTGGAATGAAAAATTGACAAGTGCCTTGATGCCAATGTCTAAACTGTTTTAAAGCATCCAACTTCCGTATTTTAATTCTTATTTATTACAGTGCACAGGTAATATAAACAAAAAAAACAAGCAGCAGAGCATAAGAATATACAAGAGTTTACCCAACCACACAAGAGCAAGTGTGAACTTCTACAATGCTAAAACTTTGACCTGCACACTAAAAAATAAAGAAGAAAAGTTAAAAAAAATGTGAAATCAAATCGTTCCCATCCCCGGCGATAGTCCAAAATTTGATTGGGTGAAAACCGTGCACAAAAAGTGTATGTTTTAAAATCAAGAGTTAAAGTGTGTGTGTTTTGGCTTCCTCGATACTTTTGTTATAGCATAGAGACTAACGAGTCGAATCCACAAGGATGGGAGGCGATAGAAGCTTTACCGGTTGATTCACGTGTGTGTTAAAAGTTCTTCAATATTTTAAAGAATGAAAAAAAAGAAAATAAAGAATGAAAAGAAAAGTACGGTGAAACACAAAAAAGTGGGAAACATAGAATAATTGTTTGTGTGATTTTGTTTGTATATCTAAAACAAAGTGAAAAAGAAAGAAAACTCATAGCTACTAACTACTAATGACTCCACCAACATACTAACCTCTTAGTGATAGTTGCCTCACATATATCATTGGCCATCACTAGTCCTTCAAGAGCTTTTTAAAGCATGACCTATATGTTAACTCATCACATCCAAACTCAACAAAATAAGAGCAAGCTATACGTAAACCATCAAAACTAAACAAGAATAAGCATGAAGTAAAGTAATGTTTAGAGAATTAGGATGTTAGAGTGTTAGATCCATCATCATGAGCCAACAATGGCTCTTGCAAGAGCAAGACCAAGTAGAGGCTATTAGATTCCTGTGGATTATCAAGTATGAAGTTAGACTAGTTAGTAGTTAGTTGCCATGAGAGAAAATTAGCTAAACATGTAAAATGAATTAGAGAGAAGAAAATAAAGAGAGGTAAAGAGAGAACCTTTCATAGATTGTCACCTTCTATTACAAGAACTCTTTCTTTCCAACCATATACCACTCTCTCTCCTATTACAAGATCTTTAAGAAATGGAAAATATAAAGGAAGAAGAAGAACTAACCTAAACTAAACTATCCTAAACTACAACATGGAAAGAAACTATCCTAACTCTCTATATATCTTTTCTTGAAGAAGAACCCCAGGGGGTATTTATAGGCAACAGGGGAAAGGGGGCCAGGAGGACAATCCCTCGCCCAAAGCACGGGCGCGGTCGTGCCCGTACAGCCATGAAAATGCGGCCATAGCCGAGTTTTTGTGGCTCTTCTAGAGCCGCGCGCGCGGCGCATGCTGCCGCGCGCTGTCGCGTCTATCCCCTGTCAGCTGCAGGTTCTGGTTTCTGGTTTTGGGCCCCTGGTTTTGACGAATCAGCACTCCAAAGTCAATGACTATATTATAGGCCTTTAATCACGCATTAAATGGTGATTAGGAACTTCTTCTTTATTGCACACCATGGACCTAGAAACATGTAAGAGAGGTGTTTATTAGCAGAATTTAATATGAAATAAATGTGAAGATGCGGTATGAAATATGCAGTTTTAGAGACTAATCAACTGCCCGAGGTAACTTCAAGACACAGAGTTTGCCACACTCGCGTCTGAGATGCAGGGGTTGGCACATCCAGATCCAGAAGGTTCAAAAGTGCAGACTTAAAATTCTCTAAGTCATGAACTCCAAGAGCGAACTTTGTATACAAAGCTCGCGTTTCAAGATTCAAACACAGAGTTTATCACACTCGCGTTCGAAGAACTTGTGACTTAGAGTTTAAAGTCAATAAGCTCGCACTTCATCAAGACATTCAAAAGACGCGTCTACCAAACACGGGCGTATCAATCATGTTTCAAGAGGAGATCAAGAGATCGAATCTCTTCAATGGACGGGAAAACAGAACGTCAGGGGGACTGGGTATTTCATGGTGACAAATAGTTCCTTCCCGGGGAAAAATTCTCTAGAAGTTGGAATTTATTCATCAAGGCGCGGCCGTAAAAGCTCTTAAAGCAATGCTTTTTGATCTTGAAATCACTTGACAATGATAATCTTCAGAGAAGATTGAAGGAAAGCATAGAAGCTTTGAGTTCTTGCTGTTCATTAGAACACATGCCCTTGAAGGGAAGATAGACAAATCAAGATGATGTCCTTCAGAGCGCATGCTCGCAAAGAAAAACAGTCTAGATAATGGACTGTTAAGAGGCTGAGGCCTATTTATAGGAGAGCCATAAGGCTTATAATTAATGGCATAAAAATCAAAGCCATCAACCTTAATGCCTGCACGAACATCAAATCCAATGCAGAGTTGACACGTGGATTGTCGCTCTGGGAAACACCAATGACACAAGTCCCCAACCGCTAACACCGACTTGGTATTAAAAGATCCAACAAGATCTTTAAGGCAGATTGTATTCGACGCTTCGAAGTTGCATCTTAGAAGTTCGCATCCATTCACAAGAAATGAAGGCTGCGTCCCGAAGTCCGCGTTCTTACACAGACTTAAAGGCCGTGTCCTTTCATAAAGAACCGCAGCCGCTTCTCCTTAAGCGATCTAGAGTCGCGTCATATTAGTGAGCCAGAGCCGCGTCTTCTCGGTAAACCAAGACCATGTTCCACAACAATTCAAGTTCGTGTTCATTCATAGGACTTGAAGGTTGCATCCCGAAGTCCGCGATCTTGCACAGACTCAGCAACCGCGTCCATGAGTCCGCACCCTTTCATGAACCTGAAGCCCGCGTCCCCTTCATCAAGAATGTAGATTCGCGTCTCAAAGCCACGTCCTCTCAAGGGGCCAGAGTCACATCTCTCTTGAGCCAGATCCGCGTCCCTGCCAAACAGCTGAGTGTCGCGTCTCTCTCGATGAGCCAGAGCTGTATTTTCATCGACAGTTCAGAGCCGCGTCTCTGCTACAAATGAAAATCGCATCTCAATGGCAAACCCAGTACAACCTGAGTTTATCATTCACATGTCTTTCTTGATGAGCCAGACCCGCGTCTCTATCAACAGTTCAGAGCCGCATCTCCATGACAAATGAGAGCCGCGTCTCTATCACGAGCTCAGTACAACCTGAGTTTATTACTCATGGCCGTGCCCTAACAAAACGACTAAGGACGGCGTTTCCACAAACAGTCAGGAGTGCGACTATGAAAGCTGAGTTCAGCCAGGCAACAAAGAGTCGAAAACGTCTAATTTCCAAAGACAAAAAAAGGATAAAGACGAGACAAGAATTTAATGACTTATTATTTTGACTCAAAAATGATAAAAGTAACACAGAGCACTCTTTTATTCAAATGGAGTGTTATGAAAAAATGGGGCGATACAAAAAGGAGAAGAAGGCTAATAATCCTGCTTCACCAAAGAATGAATTCGTTCCCGGAGGCCCTGCATCTCCTGCTGACGTGCCCTCTCAGCTTCGGCCAAAGCTTGAACCCGCAACTCCTCTTCTGATAAGAATCTCTTAGTGGCCAGTTGTGTTTGAAGAGATTCCAACCTGGAGAAATGAGCAGCAAGATTTTCTTGAACCTGCGTCCTGGCGGTTTCCAGCTGTTCCAACTTCTTTCTGGCGACAACAAGTTTCTGCTCATTGACAAGGCTTTGCCTTAGCAATAGTAGTTTGAGCAGTGATGATAACTTGCTCCGTACTTTGGATGACGACCTCGGATTCCTTCGAATGGTCAATCAATCTTTGGTAGTCGGCTTGGAAGTGTTGGAGATTACGAGCTTCTTTAGCCATTTGATCCTCTATCTCTTTTCGCCCGTTTTCTTGAGCGACGAGGAGCTTGCTTAGCATCGACCAAGCCTCATCCATCGAGCTAGCCTTCTCCAGAGTCTTTAGCTCCTTCAGGCTGCTCCTCAGCTGTTTGACCAGCACCAGATGCACCCTAGCCTGCAAAGGGCGTCTAATGTGATGGATGTTCTCGATCTGATTCTTAAGAAGCATTCAGGCAAACTCAAAGGAAGTGCCCCCAGAAAGGACCAAGTCTATACAGGACTTCATGGAAGCAAAAAATTGTTACACCATTTGACGTGCTAATTCTTCCATGATGTCAGTGGCTGGAGACAACCTTGCTGATGTGCTCCCGGATCCCCTTTTCATGACAGGACGAGAGACGGGAACCAATTCAACTTGTGTAGGGGCGAGGCCAACAACAGGCTCGTCTGACACGGAGGTCGTCGCCAAGACCTCCAGAACGGTTATTGTTGTAGTAGCTTCCACAGCAACAGAAGCAATAGCAAACTCCATGGCATTGGGTTTTCCGACCGAAGTTTGAATTGTGCTATTTTCTGCGCCAATGCTTGCTGCAGGATCCTCCACTTGAGCTACCCCAGTGCTCTCTACAAACCTTAACATCAATGTCAGTAGTAATGATGAAAAGGAGAGTATCCAACACGTCTGTATTCTCTTACCAAGTTGAGGATCTGAAGACGACAAATCTCTAGATAAGCCACTTGGGGATGAGGGCCCCCCGACCTCGGCGGTTGCGGCCTCATGAGGCATCCTGGTAGCAGGAGCTTCAAGGCCCTCCTGCTGGGCTAGCTTCTGAATCATCTCCTCAATATGAGAAGAAGTTGTGGCTTCACTACCGGCAGCCAGCCCTGTGGAAGAAACTCAAAAGGAAATGTTAGAACTCGTTCCTAACCTGATGGAGAAACAACAAAGGAGTACAAAGGAAATACCCTCGGTAGTGGTAATCTCTGCTGTTGGCAAAACCATCACAGGGACGTATCCCTATATCTCTTCCTCTGATATATGCGAGAATTTGCTCGTGTCAGGAAGAGCGGATTCATCGCCAAAGACGACTTCCTCGCCAGAATAATATTCATGTTCCTCGGACGACGAAGATGACAATCGAACCCAAGAAGCCTCAGTGATCAGGGCTTTACTACTGAGTACCTTGGTAGTAGGGCTGAGCTCCACAACTCGCGAGATAGGCATCAAAACACTTAGAGACCCAGGTTGTTGCATCTCCACCCTTCTCTCATGAGCTGAAGAAGGTCTAGGCTGAGTTGAGACTCCCAGAATCTCAACATCATCCCTCCCCACCAAGTCAACTTCAGGTCGCTCGCCCCCTTCAGTCATGATGGGTTCACCCACAAGCTCTCCCTCCTCTAGGATCATAGGACCCCTACTACGCAGACCTCGGGAGCGAAGGGTGGGGACTTCCTCCTTCTCTTCTTCTTCCTCTCCCTGCTCCTCAACACCAGGAGGGACTACTTCGGGCATCGAAGCTTCAGCCTCAGATCCCCTCTTAGCCTTCTTTGGGCTAGGCTCACCCTGGGAAGCAGAACCACGAGAACGTTTAGCCATGGCTCGCCTTTTCCTTTTGGCAGGTTGCTCCTTAGTCGTTATTGAAATCAGCTAGAGGGGGGTGAATAGGTGACTAGCTAATCTAATGGTGAATTAATGCGGAATTAAAACTATTAATGTAAACTAGAAATTATTAAGCTAAACACACCAAGTATAACATAAGAGTGTAGCCGAATTCCCGGTGAAGGGCTCTGGACTATCTCCTCAAGATTCCTCTAGATAAGAGTTGAGGTGCCGCTATGGCTCTCTTGGTTGAATACAAGTGTAAGCAAACAAACTCAAGCATATAACAATAAGGCACAAGATATATCAAGCATATAAAGATATGAACAATGTAAGAATGCAAGATATAAACATAAGTGAGAGATAGAGAGAGCAATCGCAAACACGGGAGAATTGTTTCGAGGTTCGAGCACCCTTGCTCTACGTCCCCGCCTTCAACACTATGAAGGATTTTCAC
Organism: Agave tequilana; assembly: GCA_038442645.1. Classification (NCBI taxonomy): domain Eukaryota; kingdom Viridiplantae; phylum Streptophyta; class Magnoliopsida; order Asparagales; family Asparagaceae; genus Agave; species Agave tequilana. The sequence goes on along the minus strand of JAVJIF010014527.1, from coordinate 38,157 downwards.
TATAAACCGATCCCACCGGATCACTCGGTGCCACAACACCTACAACGAGTTCACACTAGAACTCCTTAGACACACTAGTCCCTCTCTTGTTCCCGCAAGAACTATACACCGCAAGCACACTAGCTTGCCGAGGCCGCACCTCTATACTGAGCTCTCATTAGAACTCGAAACAATGCGAACCCGCAAGTCCGCCTCCTCAAAAACAAGAATGAACTCTTGGTGATCTAAACACTTTAATCACCTACAAATACTCTCACAATAACTCTCCTAGAGGATAGATATGGCAATAGAAAGCTCAAGTATGTGTGAGAAAACTAGGATTGAATATGTGGTGAAAAACTCAAAGAATCACTTTTAAAAATCTCTTGATAAACTCTCCTTTTGATTTGAAAATATAGGTTTAAAACATGTGGAGAAAACCACTGAAATAGGTAGGAAAAATTAGCCCAAAAACTCTCTTGAAATTTTATAGAAAACAGTTCAAGGGAAGCCCCTTTTATAGGCTCTCAAAATATGGCCGTTGGAGGCCAACTCAGCAGACTGGTCTTCTGTCGGTTGATCGCCCGGTCGACCAGCCAACGGTCCGATTTCTGACCATTGTGCCAGCGGTCGACTGGCCGGTCGACCGTAAACTGGCAAATGACCTAGCGGTCGACTGCCCGGTCGACCGGGCCATTTCCAGAGAGCAGAGGCTCTCTGGCGGTCGATCGTGTGGTCGACCGGCCCTTAGCTGTGCACATTTTTGCACATCAGTCGACCGCCCGGTCGACTGACTTCTGGCTCGGTCGACCGGCAGAAGGCCAGTCCAGCTATTTAGGGATTTAAAACTTGGTCTTTTTACCTTCAATAACTTCTCATAAATTCTTATAAATTCTACAAAAATAAGTTCATTGATATAATTTAATATACACACATGTTTGAGTAAAAATCAAAACATGTTACAAATTTTTGAACTAATTTTGTAAAATGGAAGTTTTACCTTAAACAAAAATCTGTATTTTTAAAAAACGATTTTTTCAAAACTCCTTCAAATACAAAACACTATATTCTAAGCACTTTTAAAGCTTAGTGTGAATGGATATGATCCACTACACATATATGATGAAATATCTATATTTTTGATATTAAACTCTAATTTAAGTTTTGATAAACCATATGTATTTTGAAACTTAAAAACCAAACCGTTATTTTCCAAAACGAAAACTCTATTATGAAAACACATATAAATCTTATGTGTGAGTGTATATGAACTTGAATAATCCACCAACTAATCTATCCTTTACATTTTATCTAAAAATAAAATCTTAACACTTACAAACATGACACAAGTCTTCTGAAAATCTTCTCTTGAAGGTCTCTTCTCCTTCTTGACTTGGTCCAAAACATGATCCAATGAGTTAGACTCCTCTTGAGTACTTGATGCAATCTTGATGCGCGAGCTCTTGAATCAACACGTGCTAGCTCCAAAACTTGACTTGAAATCCTCTGTTGAAGCTAAACACCAACTAAGATCTTGATCAAATATCTGACAATAATTAAACACAAGATCATTAGTACTATAACTACATGAGTTAATCATCATCAAAACTAGAGTGATGGGCCTTTGAGCCAACAGTTATTATTTGTGGCTCCGGCTCTGTAGCCGCTGTCCCTGTACTGCTGACCTCCCTCCTAAATTCGCCCTCTCCTCCTTCTCTGCTTCCTGGTACTCATTCATCCCCGCATCCAGCAACCCTTGAACCCCAACTTGGTTTTGTACGTGGACTTGATGCCCTGATACACGAAGTATTTATTCCAAACACGGGCACCTGATTTGCCATGAAGTACCACGAACAAAAGCTAAAACTGGCATAAAAGTTAGGAGTCTTGTGAGGAAGGGTAAAGATAGCTCCGGTTCCACCCGCTACATTGTAATACCAGGCCCGGGCTCCTTCAAATAGGTTCCCACTGAAGCGAAGGTGTGGATTTGGGTTGCTAATGTACAGCTGGTTATAACCAAATTGTCAGGCAAACCGGCAAGGCATATAAGGCTCTAACGTGCAGGAATTCCCTTACCGAAATACCAAGTACCCAAGCCGGATGTTGATCAGCCACCAAAAGACACCGGAGGATAACTGAGTGAAGCCATCCGGGGTTCAGAATCTGTAAATTTGTCCCCGTAAGACGCATTATGAATTTTGGGGAAGCACCTGTCCAACTGATAGTTGTTCCCGTTCAGAATCATCTTCCTAACAAAGTACATATAGTACTGACACTAGCTTGAATTTTCCAATCGCTGCACGTAGGGTGTGAAACCCTTAGATGGATATACCGCCGTCATCAATGAAGGACAGTGCATAACGTACTGGGCCATCAGGTACGTATACGAAAGCTCGACCCTGGGTTGGGAGTCTTGACCAAGGGACGACCATTAGAATCTGTCCCCTCTGCATCTACAATGGCTTCCACTTGGCAGAAGCTCTTTGTTAATGCGTGTAGCCTGTTCTGTATCCCAGCTACCATCGCTGGAAGGAGGGCAATAGACTTCCCGTGGGCCAGCAAGATTGCCGGGTACACCACGTCGGCAATGATTACTTCATGCGGCAGCGTTGGCACTACACAATGCTTCAGCCATAGCATGAGGAATCCCGCCAATAGATCCCGGCCAGAGATGGGAATCCGGGCTTGGTGATGAAAACTTTCAAAAATCGTATCAGGTTTGAAAGTATCCTCATTCGACTCAGTGGTGTAGGAGCTTGTGGAGGCACTGTTCCTCTCAGCGATTTCCTCATCAGTGCAGGGGGCCAGACTAGTCACTGGACCAGATTTTTCATTTATACCGTTGAACAGATAGCTCGCCCAGGACATCTGCTTAACGCCCATGTTCCTCCAGGTGGATATCTGCCCGCAGATGTGGAAGTGGCACAACACTTCCCAATATGTCTCGTACACCTGAGGATCCTCTTTTCTCAAGAGGTGAAGCTCCTCAGAGGTTGGGACATACTCTTCATAAGGGGCATCTCCAATCACCAGCCCCAAGACTTCATTCATCTCATGAAGGGCGAGTCCCATTTCCCCCAGGGGGTGAAGAAGGTGCAAGTTTCTGGATTGTAACGCTCCAGGACAGCGTAAAAGTGTTGCATACTCTACGGAAGGCCGTATTGAACAGCTCTGATAGCCTCATACAGTCTAGTCTGTAGCTGAAGGTCACCAAGTTCTGCCAAGATAAACCCTACCATTCTACACCACCAGTACTTGTTAGTAGAATGAATCCAGCCAGTCGCACAAAATTCAGAGGGGAAGTCACCCCCCACCTCCAGGAATTGTTGAAGAAAGGTGGCTCCAAGCTTGGGGGTCTCTCCCTCCGGATACTCAGTCCTGACTAAGTCAGGGTGCAATCCCAGCGCACACACCTTCCATGCCCTACGGTGTAGGCTTCATGGGCACCTATCTTGCCCAAAGAGACTCCAGAGTATGGCTTGACCAAATCCCAATCCATTATCCGACGCATAAACATGTGTTGCAGATAGGCCAGGGGATGTGTCCTCTCCATGTTTGGAAGAAAAAATTTTCTATCGCCAATTCGTCAGAGCCATTTGTAGTTCCCATCATAAAGGGCAGTTTCATCTTCATTGATTGAGTCACCAAAGAAGAAGATAGGCTTCCTTAGCGGAGTGCGGGAATCCGACTCAAACTGGCCATCAGAAAGAATCTCCCGAAGGGTCAGCATACTGGCTTTACTGATCCTATCCTTTCGTTCCTTTGACTTACCAGTAGTCATAGGAGCAGTCCTCGAAATCACAGAGGTCAAGTTCGGATCAGCACCACCTATGTGTCCAAAGTGGCACTTCTTGGACAAGGGGCTAGAAGAATATCACACCATAAAGAAGACAACACTTAGTTAGAAATCAAAAAGAAAATGACTAAGTGTTTGAAACTCAAAACGCGGAGTGAATCCAGACACAGAAATTAACAAAATCCGCGTTTAAGCTCAAGGATGCGAGGCTTACATGAAGCCCGCATTTTAAAATCCATAACTTAGAAATTTTTCTAAGTGTCGCACTCGACACGAGACTCAGTGAAACCCGCTCCCGACCTTAAAGACGCGAGGATCCTATGAAGTCCACGTCTAAACCTTCCTCACTTAGAGAAATTCTGAATATTGTGATCAAAATGCAAGGCTCAACGAGGTCCGCGTTCGACAAACAGATACGGGCTCAAGTTGATGAAGCGAAGGCACAAAGGTCGTTAAACTCGCATCACCAAAACCACCATTTTCACCGATCATTCTGCGATTAGGTACCTCATGATGAAGAAAGATGCCAAGGTCCGACTCATTCGTTGGATCCTCCTTCTTCAAGAATTCGATCCCGAGATTTGAGACAAGAAAGGTGTAGAAAATGTCGTTGCTGACCATCTCTCACGAATCCCAAATTCTCCATGCAACAAATTGCCCATAAATGAGGACTTTCCTGATGAAAATCTCATAGCTATCTTTAGGGAATCTTGATTTGTTGATATAATGAATTACTTAATCACTGACCAAACTCCATCTCATGGTCTAAAAATGATATATACCGGTTCTTATCTCAAGTCTAGTATTTCTTTTGGGAGGAACAATATCTTTTTAAGTACTGTTCTGACCAAATTATTAGAGATGCATTCCCGATGAAGAGGTTAAGAGTGTTTTGTCCTTTTGTCATGAACTTGCATGCGGTGGACACTTTGGTCCCCGCAAGACTGCTGAAAAAGTGCTACAAAGTGGGTTCTATTGGCCCACTTTATTTAAAGATGCTTATGAATTTTGCAAGACGTGCCCTAGATGCTAGATGGTGGGAAGGATCTCAAAACGAGAGATGATGCCTCTCAGCCCAATTCTAGAAATAGAACTCTTTGATGTTTAGGGCATCAACTTTATGGGTCCATTTCCTAACTCATTTGGAAACCAATACATATTGGTTGCTATAGATTATGTGTCATAATGGGTAGAAGCCATTCCTAGTAGAACTAATGATAACAAAGTTGTTATAAATTTTTTGAAAGAGAACATTTTCTCACGCTTCGGACCCCTCGCGCTATCATCAGTGATAATGATACTCACTTTTGCAATAGATCCTTCGAAACTCTTATGCGAAAGTATGCCATAACTCAAAAGTTGTTCACAACTTATCATCCTCAAACCAGTGGGCAGGTTGAGGTCTCCAATAGACAAATCAAGCTTATTTTGGAGAAGACTGTGAACTAAAATCGGAAAGATTGGTCCACCAAACTTGTAGACGCCCTATGGGCCTACAGGTCCGCTTTCAAGACGATTCTAGGAATGTTTCCTTATAGGTTAGTCTTTGGGAAGGCTTGCCACCTGCCCATTGAGTAAGAGCACCGGGCCTTATGGGCAATCAAGAAGTTGAATTTTGACTTGACAAAGGTCGGTGACCTTCGAAAATTACCAATTCTGAATTAAAGGAGTTGAGAAATGAGGCCTATGAAAATGCTAAGATCACTAAAGATAGAGTTAAGATTTTTCATGATATACATATTATAAGAAAAACTTTTGTTCTTAGATAAAAAGTCTTACTCTATAATTCTAGGCTTCATCTTTTTTCAGGAAAATTAAAATCAAGATGGACTGGGCCATTCGTTGTCAAAACCGTGTTTCCACACGGTGCTGTAGAGATCAGTGACACCAAGAATAGAAATGACTTTAAGATAAATGGTCAACGCCTTAAACCTTTCTTGGAATCGGTGCCGGTAAATGAAACAGTTATGGGTCTGTTTGACCCACTGTATCGGTAACTTTTCTCTTTTCCATTTTATTTCATGCATCTATACATTTCTTCATACATTGGGGATAATGCATGAGATAAGGGTGGGGGAGGGCTCTAACATGACTAATATAACTAAAAAAAAGAAGAAAATAAAGAATATATATATATATATATATAAATATTTATAAAAAAAACTTTTTGAAAGGTAAGAACAATATTTTGATATATTTTATGTAGAAATTAAGTCAATTTATGGAGTAGGAAAATCATAATTAGGATTTCTTATACTTGGTCAAAATAAGATGACTTGTTTGATTTTCAGGGTTAGGAAAAAAATTGATGAAAGTAATTTAGTCTTGATCTTTACTTTGAAGAAATATGCACACAATATACACTTACACACTTAGGGTTCAAAGACAAAAATTCTTATGCCTTATAAAAAAACGAAAAAATATATATATATATGTATATGCATGCAAATCTAATTATTGATTAGCTAGGTACTTTGGCCTAAGCAAGCTATGGTATTTATGCAAAAGATAATTAGATAAGTTTGAAATATATATACATATATATAAATCCTTTGATTAAGCTGGGTATTTGTGCCTCATGAAGCATAAGTATTCACGCCTAAAAGGGGTACATTTTATAAATAAAAACTCTTGGTTTCGTGGCCTTGTCTGCTCGAGTGTTTAAGTTCTTAGGGGTGTTTTCTCACTTGGTGCCTTGAGACTGTCTGGTCTGGGTGTCACCGACTAAAGGCTCGTTACATGGGCAGATTAGAAAGCCTAATAGAATTGAGGAATAAATACCACCAAAAATAAATATAAATAAGGCATAGGAGTTAATGTTAAAGAACCCTTAGTCAAATTTCACGGTCACGATGGTGCATATGACTCAGGCTAAAGTAATAGACTAGATGAGAAATACAATTTGACTCCTTACTTTGATTGATGACTTATTTTTGAGTAGAGACTAAGTTTAAGAATGAAAAGTTTGATATTCCTATAACTTATAGATTACTTGAACTCTTACAAATATACTTTAAATATTTTCTCCTTTCAAATGCTTTTAAAAATACTAACATTTTTCCTCTTTATGGATTTTGTGGGTGCAATCTACTGAAAACCTTCACGAGAAAAACTCGTCCTCTATCGGTAACCTAGAGGTTTAACGGATTGTTACACATGCTCAGTGCAATCGAGTGACCAGCGAAAGTGGTCTAATAATTAATTAGGATTAGTTTTGATGTTTTGCTCGAGGGCGAGCAAAAGATAAGTATGGGAGTGTGATCGGTCACATATATTGCATATTTATTGTCACATTATCATGTTTATCATCTAAATAAATTATATTAATAAGTCCTATTTTATTTATAAAATACAGGCCCATTGCTAAAGGATAAGAAAGAGAACGAGCCCAAAAGCCCATCAAATTCTGATTTAATTCAGAATTAATTCAAAATTAGGAAATTAGGGCAGGTCATGGCAAATCAGAGAGGTTGAAAACCGGTTAAAATGAATATTTCCAAATCAAGTTGTTGAAGCCAAAGATCAAAGGCTGTTTCGTCAATCCTAGAGCTGAAACGGGAAAACCAGCAAGAGATAAAGTCAGACAACAAAACAAGTGGCCACACCCAGGCCGTGAAAACGCAGCCAAAGTCGCATTTCCATGGCTTGTTAGATTTTGTTGGGGGAGCATTTGCTGTCCCTATCTTTGTACGACCTTCCCATTTGGTTTTTGCCTATAAATACTGTATTTTTCAGAGAAAAAGGGACTGAAAATTAGTTTAAGTTTTTCTCTTTGTTTTTAAGGTTTAGGCTCTTTGTTAGATAGTATAGAAGTTGTATCTCTGTTTTATAATTTGTAGTTCAGTTCAAATACCAGTGAGAGAGAGGAATAGAGTGATTATATCTGAAGATTGAAGTGACATATTCTTCCACTCCAATTCACGGGTATGTCTTGCTTTATTTACATGTATTATTTTTCATCTTCCAAGAGTAGCTAAATTCATTTTCTGGGCTCACTATTGTTCCTCTCCTCGATCCCTCTTCTTTTGAATGATTTTGATGTAAAGACCCAATGGAATCATATGCATGCCTAAACTAAGCCTTTCTTCTTTGAAAGTGTTCTTGAAGGCACATCATGATGGGTTTGAATTTTTAAACTTCTACTTCTTTTAAAACATCTCTTGAACTTATTTTTATTTCATGCTTGAAATACTTGATGATTTAACATTCAATTCAAGATGGTTTCTTAAAGAAAAGAGTTAACTTTTTCAAACTATCTTATTTGCTTTGCTTAAAACTTTCTAAACTCAAGCTTAAGTTTTTTCCTATGATCAAGTTGAGGCACTAAGAATTTCAAGAGAAGACACATTATTGAGTAGTGAGATAGTGAGCTCAGATCTTCTTCTTATATTAAAAATAACAAATCACTCTTCAAGTTTTTCAAAAAATCACCTTTTCCAAAGCCCTCTCTAAGTTTGGAATTTTTCTTTTAATCATTTCCCTTCTCTCCATTCTCTTTTCAATTTATAAAAAAAGAAAGAAAGAAAGACACCAACTCTATTCTTTGTTACTAAACAAAAATACCGAAAAGCTTCTATCGCATTCCTCCTCGTGGACACGACCCGTTAGCCCAAAGATGCACGGTAATTCTTATCACTTTCATTTCACTATCAATTTTTGACTTGTAGCACTAACTGCTTCCAAGTGTGACACTCGACTATTCCTATTTGAGCTAGGAGTGCAGTTTGTAGATTGTGGTGGTAATTCTCTACCAGTGTAGGCTGTGTCATGCCACTCAAACATCGAATCATCATACTTCGAAACCTTTCCACAAACAATTTGAGAGTTGGCACCGAATCTCCGTATCGTCTTCGAAGAAGTGAACCAGAAATAGCTTCTTGAAATTGGCCCATGTCTTGATAGAGCTAGTAGGAAGCTTCATAAACCATTCAAAGGCTGCCTCTTTAAGGGTGCCAATGAACAAACGAGCCATGATGGCATCGTTCGATAGTACATTCCCGGTTTGGGATTTGAAATAGTATATATGCTAGTTTGGTGACCCTTTATCGTCAAAGGTGTGCAAGGTCGGTGCCTTGAACTTGTGAGGGCATGGAGCTACATCCCATTCCACCGGATATAACCTGACCACGCCTGCTTCTTGCAAATTACCACGGTTTCGAGAGCTTCTAGGCATTTTTCGAGCTCACTCATACTCTTGGAGTGATTATCCCCACTTTTTGAATTCCTTTCTTCTTCAGACGAAGACTCAAGGATCTAAATTTCAGAATTCTCACTCTTAATGTTTTCAAAGATAGAGTTTTCACCCTCTTTCTCTTTGCCTTTACCCATGCTGGAGGAAGTGCGAGACCTCAATTTCTTCAAAGATTTCTTCTTCTTCCTATCAAGCAAAAGAGCAAGAATCTTCTAAAGGTCATTGATTGACTCTTGCTGGGCTTGAAGCATGTCATACTATTCCCCTTGCACCCGAGCTTGCTCTTCAAACTTTCTGGCCACCCCATTAGGAGAACTGGCTGTGTATACGGAGGTTGTAGTCTCCATGTTGAAATTTGAAAAATGAGATTCCATGATGGTAGATTGCTTATCGCTTATCTCAATCCCCCTTGCCAACAGCCTGTAAACGACTGGGTGATTATGCCAGTGTGGGTCCGAGTATGTCAGTAGATCCCTTCAGGCTCGATCAATACATTTTTCAAACCCGAAGAAGGTTCAACCTCAGACTCCTTAGAACTAATGGCCATCTGTTTTTCCTTTGACTTACTTGGTGAAGTGCTCGGACCCACCATATTGGAAGTTACTTCAGGGTATTTCACGTCTAAAAATAATCTCTTCTTTGGGGACCGATGCCTCTTGGTTGAGTTAGAGGGTGGGGCCGCTAACAATCGTTTGAAGACTGACGGTTTGCTCGTGTGAGAGCTTTAGTGGCCCTCAGAGTGTACTGTCGTGATGAGTCGCTCATAGTAGCATTGAGGAGTAATTTGATGGATACTCTGCTTCTTTATCAGGTAGTTCCCGAGATCCGTTGCAGGAGAATCTGAAGAACTAGCCTCAAACCCATAGGGGTGAGGGCTTATTTGTTCAGCTCTGTTTTTCAGCCTGATAAGGTTGGGCCCGGGCCTCGCATTTGTGTGTTGAAATACGAAGGTCGCGTTTGAGCAGGCCTTGTTTCTGAACGTGAGTCTGGCTCTGTCAGAGAAACGTGGACCTCACATTTTGGCTTAGCCAAAAATTGAACTCGAGTCTCGCATTCTGGCAATGAAACACAGAGGCATGTTTGGACTTGAGACACGTGTTTTATAAACGCGCTGAGAAATGCAGGTCTTAGCCTCGCGTTCACTGTCTACAAAACAGACTGCAACTGCAAAGTTTTCAACTTGTTGTCAACAAGCAGATGCCTGCATCGATATTCAGCATTCCGATTGAGTCACAAGAGTTATTGGAAACACCCAGCAACCTGGAATTGCAGAGTCTGGAGAGGAGAGTGATGGCGGGATCAGTCTTCACCATCTTTTTAACCATAAGCCAATACACTGGTCCTGCAGGTCTCCTGAAAGATGTTGATACGGGCCATGTAGGCTACACGAGAGGTTTTTAGAACCTCGCTGGAAGTGGCGATGCTTGCGTTGTGAGCAATTGCGCAGGTCACTATTGAAGAAATCTCCGAAAAGACTTCAGAGCGAGTCTCCGAAGAGACTTTACAGTATTACCATGTTGCTTTTTGGCTTTTATAGCCCGAAGAGAGAAATTTTTCAAATTTCTCTTGGTTGAATTTGACGACAAGCGATTTGACCATTGATCCAATGAATTTGACATCAACTTGCTCCATAATTTTCTCATCAATAGAGAAACAGTCCCCAGTGGAGTCGCCATCTTTTGTTTGGTCAAAAAAGTTTGAAGTAAAATTCTTTAAGTAGATGAAAATTACAACGAATTCAATCTGATTATAAAAGAGAAAAGAATATCTAGATCTCTCTTTTGTTTAACGTTGGGTTCATCTTGTAGCAGTGTAAAGTGAATCTTATTCTTTGTTGATCGGCTGAACAACTTAGATCATCTTGAGGATGCTCTCGAAGAGATTGAAATAACTTTGCTTAAACACAGCAGGCGTTGAAGTTCTTTTAAAAGGAATGCTCTTCCTCTATCTCTATCTCCGCCTTTTATATTCAAGATTTCTGAACTTTTAAGGTTGCAGAATTTGCTTCCCTTTAATTCCAAAAATTCTCCCCCTCCATAGCTTTCATAGCTTTTTATAGGGATTTTCATGGGCAGAATTGTCCCCTAGAATTCCTCCATAATAGAGATTATCTCCCCACATTACGTGGGTGTTAATTGACCCAGTAATGGGGGTCAGTTATAATAGAAACGTGAGTCTCGCATTGGACGTGGATCTCGTTCTATTGTCAGACGCGAAGCTCACAAGCTTCACAGGGTCGTGTCTCTATTGGAACGCGGAGCTTGCAGGCTCGCGTTGAAGTTGAAACGCGATGCTCGCAGGCTCGCGTTTGAGTTAGAATGCGAAACTCGTAGGCTCGCATTGAAATTGAGGCTTAACGCAACCCCTTGTTTGGTCTGAGGTCCGCGTTTTTTAGGCTTTGTCTTTGATGATTTTTAGACAGTCTACAGAATTGTAATCTGTCTATAAATCAGCAAGGATAAAACCATAAATGCGGGCCTCATTCAAACGTGGAGGTCACAATTCAACTCAAACGCGGACTTCATCAAGCAGGAGACGTGAAGGTCACATTCAACACTAAAACACGGCAGTCGCGTTGATCATTAGAATGCGAACCTGAGTAGCTTCGCCTTCCAACTCAAATGCGAGTCTGAGTAACTTCATATCTTCAAAGGCAACACGCGAGCCTGAGTTGCAACGTGTTTCAACTTCAACGTGAGACTGTGAGCTCCGCATTTTAACATAGACACAACCTTATAAAGCTTGTGAGCTCCGCGTCTGACAACAGAGCAAGGTCTGCGTCCAACGCGAGACCCGTATTTCTATTATAACTTACCCCTCTTACTGGGTCAATTAACGCTCACGTAATGTGGAGAGTTTAATCCCCACTATGAGAGATTTTAGGGGATAATTCTACCCCTGAAACCCCACATAAATAGCTATAAAAGCTTTTAGGAGGGAGAATTTTGGAACAAAAAGGATGCAAATTTAGTGACCTTAAAAGTTCATAACTCTTAAGTATAAAGGAGAAAGACAGATAGAGGAAGAGAATTCCATTTAAAAAAGGGAACTCCAACGCTTATTGCGTTCAAACAGAGTTATTTCAGTCTCTTTGAGAGCATCCTCAAGACGATCCAAGAGAAGATTTTTGTTTAGTCGGTAAACAGAGAACAAGATTCACTCTCACTGCCATAAGAAGTACCCAGTCTTAAATAAAGGGTAGATCTAGATATTCTCCTCTCCTTTGTAATCGGATTGAATCCGTTGTAATTTTCATCCATTCAAAGAATTTTACATCAAAATTTTTTTGACCAAACAACGTTTCATCATTTCTTGTGTAGATGACATATAAGAAAAAATGTTATTGTTCATTGCAAGAAAACTTTTGACACCAATGTAGTGCATGTGCTTTGGAAGAGTACCGTGCATACCCGGTACCATGGTCTAACACCCCTAGCGCTGAACTAGGACAAATCGCAAGGCTCTAATAATCGAAGATCACAGCCCCACATGAAAAGACAACTAGTGTGGCGCTGTAATCCGGGTATAGCCCTGACAACTGACAACTGAATATCCAGGTAGCCTGTACTACCTTGGTTTCCCATGGTTAGAACCCACAACTCGGTACCATAATAAGTCCTTCCAAAATACACGACATGCATCATCAGGCAATTACCTCTGTTCTCCAGGTTATGGTGTCTTTTATTAATAAACAATCAATGTGAGTTATTATTAAGAGTAACTAATATCTCCAACAACTAGTGATGTCAATAATAGCTGATAATCTGACAACTGATAACTGACATCTGAAATAAGATACTGGAGACATAGCCACTAACGCAAAGGTGTCACTAACAGCTGGTAACTGATATAGATACTGATAACTACTATAAACTTTAAAATACATCATATGATCACTAACAAATAATCTCACCAATAACTGATAAACTGATAACTACTATCTGATAACTCTGAAGTACAAGATCACCGATATCGACTAGGTCACTATCACAATAACTCAATCTCTATTAATTAAAGTAATCAATAACTAGACATGAAGCACATGATATATCCTCGAGATCAACAAGTCAACGGATATCGAATATAACGAAGTAAGGGAATTATCATCAAATAACATATGATCTAGAATATCTACTTCTGATACTCAATATCAACAAAATATCATCTAAATAAATCTCAAATACTCAACTATAAATCCAGCTACGTCAAACTTATCTTAATGCAGATTAGGCTTCGTTATAAAGAATGTAAAATTTCAGATCAACTCTAACTCAAGATCAATCCAAATCACGGTCCAACTAAAACAGTCACATCTAAATACTGATCAATATCCAATGTAAATAACATAAATCCCAGTTCGACCCAAACTCCAACTAAGTCCATATACTGATCCAAGTATCAAGCAATCTAATTTCTTAGTAAGGTAACATCATAACAAGTCTGTCATCAAACCCAAATGAATCATCACCTAAGTTAATACCAAATGAAAGGATAACAGTCTATGAAGTACTCTACATGAAATATGTCATCTGTCCTCAAATATGATCTGAGCCAACTAACTAGTGGATCAAAATGAGTCACTGTCTAAGGTACATCAAAACTAGGCCTAAGCCAAAAGCAACAAACTACCAACACATGAAATGACACTGATACAAGCTCCTATCAACTGAACAATCATAGATGCCTCATGAAGTGGTACAAGTAATCGAATTGGTAAAATATAAAAGAAAGTTACATGAAAAGATAAGTGTAACATGTAAACACATACTGATCGGGGCGAAACTAGCACTCAAAAATGTGTGTTTTATGAAATCAATGAAAATGTGTATGTGCTAATGTTCCCTTGAGACTTCCGTTATAGCATTGGTTCAACAGGTCGAATCCACAGGGATGGGAGGTGATAGAAGCATTAACAGTCTCTATTCACGTCGTTTGTTAATAGTTCTTCTTTGTTAAAAGAATTAAAAAAAAGAAAAGAAAAGAAAAGAAAAGGAAATCCAGAATGTGATAGGTGAGGAGAGCGATGAAAACGTCGATGTAAAAACAAAATAGAAGTGGTTTGGAAAACAAATAGGAAAGAAGATGAAGCTTGTGGTAAAGAAAATGAAAACAAAGACAAACAAAGAAGCGGTGAAAACAACAATGAAAAGATATTTTGAAAATAGTTTTTAAAGCAAGATAAAAGAAAACTCATGGCTACTAACTACTAATTGCTCCACTAACCTTGCTAACCTCTTAGTGATAGTTGCCTCACATGGATCCTTGGCCATCACTAATCCTTGGCTTCAAAAGACGATACAGAGCATGGCTCATACGATTGTTCTTCTACATTCAAACAACACATCCATACCACTAACAAGTTGCAAGCTACTGTTAAATCATCAAAATCGGTTAGAGGTGAGCATGAAATAAAGCAGACATTGTAAGTTAGCAAGTTAGTGGGTTAGGTGTTAGAAATGTTAGAATGTTAGAATCCATCATCATGAGCCATCAATGGCTCTTGCAAGAGCAAGGCCTTGTAGAGGCTATTAGATTCATGTGGATTATCAAGTAAGTAGTTAGATGGTTAGTGGTTAGTAGTTAGATTGTCATGAGAAGAAAAGTTAGCAAGGCATCATGTAGAAGATGGAGAAGATTACAATGGAGAAGAAAGGAGGCACCTTTACATAGATTGTCACCATCTATTACATCAATCTCTCTCTATCTCTCTCTGAATCTCTCAGCCCTACTACAAGATCTAAAAACGAAATACAATACAAAATACAAGAAATGAAGAACACCTACCTAGACTACACTAAAACATAGAAATCCTAGCCTAAAATCAAAAACTGCTTCGTTCAGGGTCTCTGCAGGGTTTATATAGGCGAAGGAGCCTTCTAGAAGACGAGACGGGGCCACGCGTCGAAGATCGACGCGTGGCCCCACCAAAGGGCCGCGGATCCGTGGCCATACCAGGGACAAAAGTCCCTGTTTTGGTACGGGGATGCGATACGCTTCTAGGATTCTCCTGGTATATCCCAATTCTAGTAATTTCGCCCGAATATTCGTCTGACTGAGCAAAGGTCTAGGTTCGACGTATCTTCTAGAAGATCCCTTGCTTGGCCTCCAAGTATTGCGGATTTAATTACCCTAAAATGGGTTTAATTAAGCTCTTATTATTCTTTACCCTTAAACTCTGAATTTACCTGCAAGAGAGACCAAAACACGATTTAGACTGACATTTTATTCATAAATCGGTGTGGAATACGATATAATAATGCATAATTGTAGATTAATCACACCCCCACACTTATCTTTTGCTCGTCTCGAGCAAAACAAGAAAAGGAAAACTATACTACATATGTTATTACACCACTTTCGCAGGTGACGTGATTGCACTGAGCGTGTTCAACAAGCCGTTAAACCTCTTGGTTACCCTAGAGGAGGAGTGTTATCTCCTGAGGGTTTTCAGCGGATTGCACCCACAAAATCCATAAAGAAAGAAGACATATGTTAGTATTTTGAAAACACATTTTGAAAGAGAGACAAGTTTTCAAAATATTTTGCAAAAATATAAGCGATCTAAGGTCATAAGTCCACCAAAAATCATTCTTCCTTATACATAGTCTCTATGCAAGATCTTGTCATCAATTAAGGTAAGAATTCAAAACTGGATTGAATATTTTATCTTTCATAAAAACCTAGATAATATGCACTTTGTGATAGTTAAGATTTCTGGGATTTCAACTCTAACCATCAAGCCATTTATTTTTATATACATACATATACATATATATATATATATTCTTTTTCTTCTTTTTTCTTCCCTTAGTTTTCTTAGGCTTTCTAGTTTACCTGGGTAGTGAGCCTTTAACCAATGACTCCCAAACCAGACGGTCCTAAGGCACCAGATGAGAAAACATCCCTCGGGTTTAAGGACTCGAGTAAACAAGCCACAAAGCTAAGGGGGATTATTTGCTTCTTATGATCACCGTTAGGCGTGAATAATCATGCTTCTTGAGGCATAATTATCCAGCTTAATAAGTGATGTTTTTTTATATTATTATTTTTTCTTTATTTTTACTTTATGGCATTTTAGGTCTTTGTTTCCATCCCAAAAATTGTGTAAGTGTGAAGTGCATACTATCTAAGTCAAAAAATTCAAGATAAAATTTTCTCTTCAATTTATCTTACTTATCCTATAATTTTAAACAAGATTCATTATTTTGACTGGGTTTAAGATGTCATAATTAAGGCTTCCTTAGTTTCTAAGATCATCTTAATTTTCTTAAAAATAGATCAAAAACTTTGTCTCTTATTTCAAAAAGTTTTTAAAGAAGAGAAAATTCATATACAAAAGAGAAGATTTCTAAAAGTATCCTAAAAGAGTGTAAAAGAAAGAAAATCTAAAAACTCTACGTTAGTAAACCCTCCCCCACACTTATCTCATGCATTGTCCTCAATGCATCATGATGTATGTATGCATGAAACAAATAGAGAGGGAAGGAAAAATCACCTCAAGGTGGTGGTTCCGGTGGTGGTCTGATTGGTCCACGAAATGCGGCCCAATCCAATGTGCGTGGAATCCGGAGGAACCCACCAGAGACCTCTAGAATATAACCCACTAGAAAGATGTATATATTTATGATTTTTATTAAGAGTTTTACCCTATCTAATTTCCAAAATTTCAAAATAATTTCAGAGTCAAATTTATCAAGACCCTTGTCCCAGAATGGAATGATTGATTGGACTCAAGAAATACAGGAACTAATACCGACTCAGAAAAAGGACTTAAATCAAGTAAAGGTTCAGGAGTCGAGATTGGTTCAGGAAGTGGGTCCAAATCAAGAAGTTGAAACTCAAGTCCACATTCATTTTCCCATGATGGAATGTGACTTTCGAAGATTGGTGATTCAAGTTCGAGAATGACAGGTATGGGAATCAAAACTGACTCTAAAATGTTGCTCAAATTGGGTAACAAAACAGGAGTCAATATTGATTCAAGAATTTGAACTGGACTACAAATTGGAGAATCGAAGTCATATTCCTCATTGAGTTCAATTTCAAAAAAATGAGAACTTACCAATTTATCAATGGGACTTTCAAAAGTATGAAATTGGTTAAGTTCAATATGATGATCATAAAAAATTGGTGATTCAATTTCACAATGGACTGGCACTGGATCCAATAATGACTGGGAAAAAGCCTGAATTCAGGTAAAAATACCTCAGTCAATATTGAATCAGGAAGTGAAATTGAATTACCAAGTGGAAGCTCAGGATCATATTTATACTCAAGTTCAATCTCAGGAAAAGGATAACTTGCCAAAATATCAATAGGATTTGAAGTTTGGACAAGTTCAGATGGGTGTGCTGAAATTGAAACTTGATTTTCAAAATGATAAGAGTCTTGGGTCAAATCAATAGAGTTAGGGATAGGTGAATTGGTCAAAGATTGATAAGATAGAGTTTCCTCATTCTTATAAATGTTAACCAATTTACTCAATTGTGTTTCCAACCTATTGATAGACTCGGTAGAAGATTTTTGAAATTTTAGTGCGGACTCTTGTAAGACTTCTATACTCTTTCTAGATGTGATGTATCTTCAAGTGGTTGTTCTAGAAAAAGAGTGTAGGAATCTTGGTTTCCAAAACAACAAGATTCATGGGTCAAGTTGATAGAGTTAAAGATATTTGAATTGGTCAAAGGTTGATAAGATAGAGTTTCCTTATTCTTATAAATGTTGACCAATTGACTTAATTGTGTTTCCAACCTATCAATAGACTGAGAAGAAGATTTTTGAAATTGTAACGCAGACTCCTGCAAGATTTCTATACTCTTTTCTAGACTTGATTTTTCTACAAGTGGATGCTCTAGAATGGGAGTATAAGAATCTTGGTTTTGAAAATTTTGTGAAGAATGTGAGTCCAAAATGTTTTGAGATTGAAGCTTGGACTCACATAAGAGTTCCTTACTCGTTTCCAGGGCAGATGGTTGTTCAGTATGAGGAGGTGGAATTGAGTAAGACTCTTGGAAATATTGTGGATTGGAGAGGCCAACATTTTCTGAAGTTGTTGCTCGGCCTCTTGTAGATTAGCTTCTATACTCTTTTCTAACTCAGATTTTTCTTCAATTGGTGGTTCCAGAAAAGGAGTATAGGAAGCGAAATCGGGGAATGAGAGTTGTGGACAAGGAGGATATGGTGGACAAGGAGGTTGAAAATTTAACTCGGGGGAGGTGAATCCCCATTGACTCTGTGAAGAGTTGAAATTATTTTGGAAATTATTGTTATAAGAATGAGGGTATGGGCTGTATTGATTCGGATAAGACCAACCCGGTATATTTGGTTGGTTCATATCGTAAAAAGCGGGTTGGAATTATCCGAATCGAATGGGGTTGGTGTGAAATATGGATTCATTTTAGGATTGAAAGAATTGTTATGGATGAATTCCATTTCATAAACAATCACAAACAAGAAAAGAAATCAAACAACAAACAAAAAGAAAAGAAAAAAATCAAAACCAAGCCTAGAGTAGGGTTGACCTAGACCTAGACGACTCCTAACTGGTCGATTACCCGGGGGAGGTTGTTGTATGAATCCGACCACAAGCTAATCGGCCAGGTAGGGGAAAAATACGGTGGGAGGTATCCGTGCGTAAGCAACGGGCCTTAATTACGCCAAACCACAGTATCTTCAAGGCGTAACCTCTTAATCCCCAACCTTAGACACCGATTTCACAAGAGTAAGATTCAAAACAAGTTCCACCCTCGGTCAATCTCTTAATGAGTCCGAGATGTCTCTAGGGGCCAACGTCTATTAATTTTTATTAGGGCTTGGGTTGTGTGAGTGGGGAGGTGGTTTTTGGGCTAAGGAAGAGTGATGAAATCCCCACCTTATCTTGTAGGGGTTTTGCCCTTAAGTCCAATTCGTGCAAGTGTGCAATATAGACAAGAATATAACACAAAGCGATAAATCACCACGTGTTTGTCCTATGCTATATGCAATGCCATATGTACACCTCAGTCCAGATCACAACAACAGAACAAAATACAGTATATTAGAATTGAATTGACACGTGCCTAAATGCAAATGTCTAAACCGTTTTAAAAATGTCCAAATACCGTATTTTAGTTCTTTAATTTATTGTAGTGTGTAGGCAATCAAAGCAGGAAAGTAATAGTACAGATCAACTAGCTATTACAATGAACACATCCCAGCACAACAAGATATACAATTATCACAACATGGCCGCGTTTTCGCGGCAGAAGTCGCGGTTGCGTGGCGTTTCTTTAGAAGCTGGGTCCCTGCTTTCTAGAGCAGGGAGATGCAAAGCTAGTGTTTATTCTGCAATGTTAAGCTCCTGTAAAGATTATCCTGCACACCAAAACAGAGAAGAAAATGTTAACAAAAACGTGAAGTCAAAACCATTCCCGTTCCCCGGCAACGGCGCCAAAAATTTTGATCGGGACGAAACTAGCACTCAAAAATGTGTGTTTTATGAAATCAATGAAAATGTGTATGTGCTAATTTCCCTCGATACTTCCATTATAGCATTGGCTCAACGGGTCGAATCCACAGGGACGGGAGGTGATAGAAGCATTAACAGTCTCTATTCACATCGTTTGTTAACAGTTCTTCTTTGTTAAAAGAATTAAAAAAAAGAAAAGAAAAGAAAAGAAAAGGAAATCTAGAATGTGATAGGCGAGGAGAGCGATGAAAACGTCGATGTAAAAACAAAATAGAAGTGGTTGGAAAACAAATAGGAAAGAAGATGAAGCTTGTGGTAAAGAAAATGAAAACAAAGACAAACAAAGAAGCGGTGAAAACAACAATGAAAAGATATTTTGAAAATAGTTTTTAAAGCAAGATAAAAGAAAACTCATGGCTACTAACTACTAATTGCTCCACTAACCATACTAACCTCTTAGTGATAGTTGCCTCACATGGATCCTTGGCCATCACTAATCCTTGGCTTCAAGAGACGATACAGAGCATGGCTCATAAGATTGTTCTTCTACATTCAAACAACACATCCATACCACTAACAAGTTGCAAGCTACTATTAAATCATCAAAACCGGTTAGATGTGAGCATGAAATAAAGAAGACATTGCAAGTTAGCAAGTTAGTGGGTTAGGTGTTAGAAATGTTAGAATGTTAGAATCCATCATCATGAGCCATCAATGGATCTTGCAAGAGCAAGGCCTTGTAGAGGCTATTAAATTCATGTGGATTATCAAGTAAGTGGTTAGATGGTTAGTGGTTAGTAGTTAGATTATCATGAGAAGAAAAGTTAGCAAGGCATCATGTAGAAGATGGAGAAGATTACAATGGAGAAGAAAGGAGGCACCTTTACATAGATTGTCACCATTTATTACATCAATCCCTCTCAATCTCTCTCTAAATCTCTCAGCCCTACTACAAGATCTAAAAAAGAAATACAATACAAAATACAAGAAATGAAGAACACCTACCTACACTACACTAAAACATAGAAACCCTAGCCTAAAATCAAAAACTGCTTCGTTTAGGGCCTCTGCAGGGGTTTATATAGGCGAAGGAGCCTTCTAGAAGACGAGAAGGGGCACGCGTCGAAGATCGACGCGTGGCCCCACCAAAGGGCTGCGGATCCGCCGTTATAGCCGCGGATCCGCGGCTAGACCAGGTGTTTTCATTGATTTTGCAAAGGGAAAAACTTACAAAAAAAGGGTCGAGGAGCTAAATTACAAGTATTCTAAAAAGATTACAAGTAGATCTCCTCGGAGATTCTGGAGAAGTGTGCCGATAGGAGTCTGGTCAGCGTGCGACTACTTTGTCCCTTTGACGATGCGAGCGATGAGATTCCCTTCTCGCCTGGTTCGGGGAATCGGAGAACAGAAGTTGGTAGAACCCTCTTGTACTTCTCAAAACCGCCTTCGCTTAGGAATTCCTTCTCGCCTGGTTCCGGAGATTTCTTGAGAAGAAGGTATTAGGGTATCAGCACCCTGATTAGAGAAGAAGTTCTCTAAAGTCTCTGAATTCTTGGAAGCAAGAGAATAGTTCTCTGTTTAGCCTCTCTCTGGCTTGTGGAGGTCTCTGCCTGTGGAGATCCCGTGCCGTCTCTCTGGGGGTCCGGTCCTCTTAGTCCTCTTCTTCTGGAGGTGCCCTTTGGTGGGCTATTTATAGGGAGAGCAGGGGTATAATTGTCCCTTGAAAATATGGAAACAAATTGAGTCAAATCTGTTTAAATCTGGAAAGTAGCCTTGCTGCGAGGCTAGACTCAGCTTCTGCGAAGCTAGAAATAGTAGGTAGATCGGTCTCCTGATCTGTTTTGATCCTTTCCATATAATTGGAAGATTTCCCTCGATCCTCTTACTCGTTTTAGGAGAGTCAAGAGATCATGGCAAGCAACTGCCAAATTTGATCTTAGATTTGATCTTGATTGGATTTGATCTTGATCCTGAATAGATTTGATCTCATATGGAGATTTAATTGGTCAAAGGTTGACCATGACGGACCCGCAGCGGAGCTGCCGCATCGAGCTCACAGCGGAGCTAGAAGGCGCATCTGACGATGTCAGAAGAAAGCTCTTCAGCGGAGCTAGATAAACATCTGTGGCGAAGCTATCGAACATCCTTCTGCGTGGTTGCGTGTTGCTTCGAGCGAAGCTAACTCTCTCTGTGGAGTTAACTGAGCACTTCAGGCGAAGCTAGAAGTTAGCTTCCTGACGGAGCTGTGAATGGCTTCAAGGCGAAGTTGGATGATCTTAGCCTCTCAGGCGAGGCTATCCCTTTGGGCTCATGTGATGCTAAGTGCTAGAATCTTAGACCTGCTGAGGTCTGTTTAGAGACAATCCGGGCTCACTATCTGCTTCACTAGATCAGTAGAGTTCAAGTTGCTTCTTTGTCCCTCGGAGATGGGTGAAAACTGGTCATCAGCTCATTTGTCACTTGTCTTTTGTAAATGTCAGCAAGTACAGAACTGGTCATCAGCTTGTCTATCGCTTGTCTTTTGTAAATGTCAACAAGTTTAGACATTGTTCAGGCCAGTCAGAATCTTGTCTTTTTAAAGTGTCAACAAGACCTCCTTCAAAGTTTTTGAAAGTCTGCAATGGCTCAGACTTCAAAATACTTTGAATTGCTTTGATCGGTAGTATGTGAAGTACGAACGTCGCCATGGTGGTTGAGTTCAGCTTCGCTTTTAATCCTGCTTTGGGATAGATTCGCCGAAGAATCGTGTAGATTCGCGATTCAGGTAGCTTCGCATCTGGTAGCCTCGCGTCTGAGTGGCTCCGCGTCTGAGCCTTCCGGAATAAGTTCGCTTTGGAACGCCGTTCCCGAGGCCAACTGCTTTCGGCTAGTTAGAGAAGGATTGCTCCTTTTTCGAGGTTAGAATAACCTCTCTTGCATTAATCGAGGGAGATCATTCCTCCCTTGTGCGTTTCTGAGGAAACAATTCCCTTTCTCAAGGCTCAATAAATGCCTTAAATCCGCTCGCGCTTCTATGCTTGAAGCCGTAGCGGTGCGCTCAGGCCATGAGGCCTATAAATAGGACACTTTAGGTCCTCTGGAGAGAAGCGGTCTGCTCATATCTTCTCTTGATTATTAGAGAGAGTTACTCAGATCTCTGAACTAGTGGGGATGCCCACTCTGGTCATTATCCAGCCAAGAACCGTAAGTCTCGGTCATCCAGAGACTTTACCAATGAACTGATAACTTTTAGGGAGTTTATTTCCCTTAATTTAGCTTTAACAACTGCCTCAAGGATTGATTTCCCTTGTTCTTCATTTTGTTATCTGACTGATCTACAGAGAAGGGGTCAGCCCTATTTCCCAGCTTCCTGGCGAAGCTATCTTTTGAACAAAGAAAGATCATTGCATTCTTGCTTGCTAAGTTCACCATTTAGGCAAAAATTGGAACTTAGTCTCTTCAAGGTCGAGCCAGTCTTGCCATATAGGTGGGGCTAAGACTGCGTCCTCAGGATCAGTCTGGCTTAGCCATATAGGCGAGGCTAGGACTTGGCTTATGCTGAGCCAGCCCATTATCATTGTGCAAGCGAGGCTATCCTCTGCTTAACTTGAACTGAAATCCATTGTTAAACTGCAATTGAATCGGATATAAATTGCTTCGCCCCAAAGAATTTGACTTAACATTTCACTTTTGCAGCTTTTCCTTTGACTTACTGCTAACTTGTTTCAGTTTGCATTGTAGTGATCTATGTTCGCCAGTCTTGTGACTTGATGAAAGAGACCAAGAAGTTGCCTCTTGCTCTTCCAGTTGAAATTTTAATCCTAAGCAGGAGGAACAAACTGGGGCAACTGATGTGTGTTCCCAGAAGAGGTTGGCAGTCGCTTATCCGAGATGATCTACTTCGAGGCGAGGCTAGTAGTCGCTTATCCGAGATGGTCCACTTTGGGAAAGAGGATGTCACCTGTAAGGTCTCGGATCCTCCATTGCCAATTTCATCAAAGACGATCCAGCCTTCTGGTGGCAACCGTCCTTTGCCAACTTTCATGAAAGAACATCCAGCTTCTTGATGGCAAAATCTGCCATTATGCGAAGGATTACAGCCTTGTGCAGGAGGAAGGCCTTTCGTGTCCAGTTGGTTAGGCTTGGAGTAGATAGGACCACTTGTATGCCTTTGAGCAAATGATTCTGTTGTACAAAACACAACCTTGATGCAGTAGTATCAATGTACCTTCCCTTTTAAATCAATAAAAGTTCAGTTTCTGCTTATCTGATTTGCTTCTCCTTCTTTTCGATTCGAGAACACTTGAAGTGGACCGGCGGAGCTAAACTTCATGTGAAGTTAAGGACAGAATCCTTTCTGTATCAGGAACGCGCTTTCAGCGAAACTAACATGAAGTTTCCGCGAAGTTCGAACTGTGCTTTTAGCGGAGCTAAGGCATGCTTTTCGGCGAAGTTATCGATACGTCGCGCTAAGTCAGCACTAGACTCGTGGCGGAGTTAGCCCTTAGTGGGGCTGAATCAGCGCTTCTCGGGAAGGCGCCTTAGGCGCCGTTTCAAATTAATTTGAAACGATAGCCTGTGCTCTTTTCGAGGCATCGTTTAGGCAATCATCAGCCTATAAAAGCCTGATTGGGCTGAGAGAGAAGGTCATCACTTCTCTTTGAAATTTTCAGAGCACTTGACTCTTTTCTTCTTCTTCCTTCTTTACTTGAGAATCCAAGAACCTCCTCTGTTCTTCAATGGCTCCCAAGAGACGAGCGAGAAAAGAGGTTGCAACCTCTACGACGGAGGGTCCTTCTCCTCCTCCGGTCATCGAACGACAGATCGCCGGTAGGGATCTTTCCCTTTTGATCAGAGATTTTCATCTCTTTCTTAAAGCCGATTTCTGGCTACCTTTGGATGAATCCAGAACGATCAATCATGATCTTGTGATTTTAGGGAGTTCAATTCCCTGAATTTCCTTGATTTCTTGACTGGGAATATTAGAGCCGAAGAGTCCTTCTTTAAGCTTCCAGGCGAAGCTATCCCTTAGGCGGTTTACATCCTGTTGAATGATAGGATGCGAAGCTATCCTTCGAAGTGTAACTGAAAAGGACCTTAATGCCCTTAAAATAGTCTTTAGACCATAATATCCTTCTAACGAAGTTTGCCCCTGGGGCTTTATCGCATTCTGTTGTTCGAGGCCAAGCTTCCAGAGCGAAGCTAATACTTGGATATTTTTCCTGCATCCTGCCTTCATGTGGAATGCGGAGTTACACTGCAGCTGCGAAGCTAAGCTTCGGGGCGAAGCTATCATTAGGCCAGCTTCGCTCGGAGAGCGAGGCTATGCCTTAACAAAAGTCGCATTTTTGTTTTAGCCCTTGTTTGGCTGATGAACTAATCATAGTTTTTCTTTGTTTTTGCAGTGCACTATACTCCTGGTCCTTTGAACAGTCTCTTCGGTACAGTCAGGGGGTTAGATGGCAATGTCAGCTTGCAATTCCAAGGGCAGGCTTCTCTATTCAGCGAGCGAAGCTCTCCTGCTCGGGATACACTTATTCACGGTGGGGATCAACGCACCATGAGGAGCATCTTAACTACTGCTCCCTTGAAGATTCTGACCGAAGAATCTATCGGAAGCCCGGCTTCATGTTCGAAGATGCAGCGCCAGACCATGATCGCCAGCTGCTAGCCGGAGAGGGGCAATGGATTTTCAAATTAGATTGCGAGAAGTCCTTTCTCCCGTATAGCAAGCGGCATTTTCCCTTATCCTTCTTTCAATGCGTGGCGAAGGCTCGGAAGATGCAGTGGCAAGTGAGTCGGACTACTGAATCCGTTCACGTAGGGAAGTTGATAATTCCCTCACCCGGTTACACAAGAGCGGGGCCTCCTCGTTGCATAATGGGTCTCCACCCTGGGAATGTACTCCAAGACATCCCAGTAGGAGAAAATCCTGCGGTGGCGCAGACCTTTGGGAATCAATTCTTCAAGGTTCGTGGCAACTATCCAGCCACTGATTTTAGGACTCCAGGGTGGATTCACCCTCCGAAGGCATGGTGGAGGGATTTGACTCTATATGCCCTTGCTCATTTCGAGGAGGATCTAGAGAAGCTGAATCTTTATGAGGCCGTCAGGGCGACCTGTTGATTGTAACTCAATATTGCATATTTTACCTCATTATTCCCATGCATTTAATAAATAAACATGTGATTTTTACTCATCTTCTCTACATATTTGCAGGTACACACTTAATGAAGAGATAGCCCATTAATCACTTTAATTAGCAATAATTAAAGTGATTAAATCCAAAGATTAAGATAAGCCCAAATTCAAATCAGAATCCAGAGAGATCCGCTCAACAACCCAAGGTTCTAGAAGGCCACGTGGATAACAACTTCTCAACAAACTCGTACCAGAAAGATCCACCTCAACGGCCTAGATTGAGCCGCATTCTGGCGGCAAAATCCCAGATCTGGCGGCAGTTACAGGTTGTTATGGCCTCGGATTTTGCGCCAACAGAATATCTTCTGGATCCTTCACCTGGGGCTATAAATATGGGACCTTGGACCTGCGAGCTGAAACTGAATGGAGAAGAGAGGAGAATAGTTAGTATGTTGTAATTTTGTTTAGTTTTTCTCTAGGTTTTGTTCTTTAGATCCCGTGATTGTAACTCAATATTGCATATTTTACCTCATTATTCCCATGCATTTAATAAATAAACATGTGATTTTTACTCATCTTCTCTACATATTTGCAGGTACACACTTAATGAAGAGATAGCCCATTAATCACTTTAATTAGCAATAATTAAAGTGATTAAATCCAAAGATTAAGATAAGCCCAAATTCAAATCAGAATCCAGAGAGATCCGCTCAACAACCCAAGGTTCTAGAAGGCCACGTGGATAACAACTTCTCAACAAACTCGTACCAGAAAGATCCACCTCAACGGCCCAGATTGAGCCGCATTCTGGCGGCAAAATCCCAGATCTGGCGGCAGTTACAGGTTGTTATGGCCTCGGATTTTGCGCCAACAGAATATCTTCTGGATCCTTCACCTGGGGCTATAAATATGGGACCTTGGACCTGCGAGCTGAGACTGAACAGAGAAGAGAGAGAGATTAGTGCAAAGATTTGTATTTTGTTAGTTTTTGTTTAGGATTTTTAGCTCTCTATGATCTTCTTCTCCCTAGATTTCATTGCAAGAGAGAGTTGTATGAGAGAGAGAGCTTGTATCATCAAGGAGTGACAACTTGAAGCTATGCAAGGATTGATCCATTCTATACTTCTCTACTTGAGCTTGATTCTAGTTTGATTGTTTTCTTTACTTGCTTTGTTTACTTTCTTGCACTTTTATTTCATGCTTTGTTTTGCTTTTGTAATGGCTAGTAGTAGCTAATTCTTTCTCCATGTACTAGCTAACCACTAGCCTTGCTAACTACTAACTCATGGGTGATTGCTTTATTTCATCTTGCAAGTTGTATGGTCTTCTCTTCTCCGATGGGTTTTCTTTCATTTCTTGGCAAGTATCTTGTTGTAATTCTCCATATGATTCATGTGTGCCTCATTTAGAGCCTTGTCTTTGAACAAGTGCCTTGATGGAACATGGAGATGGATCACCAATATGCTATTTGATGTACAACTTCTTTAAGTCCATTATTGAATGTTGTATGTTCTTCATTTGCATCCCTTGAGTGTAGCTCTTTTGATTCCATTATTGAAAGTCTAACTTGTAGGCCTATGACCATCTATGGAGGTTACAAGACAAGTCCAAGAATGATCCCCATCATCCTAGTGGGAAAGTAATTAGACCAACACGCAAGACAAATCCATGCCGATGAATCAATATGAGGCACGCATTCACTATCACGGAGTTTAGTAAGTTTTAGCAAGGTAGTAAGGTTAGCTAGTCATGGTTTTCTTTCATTCAAAGTCTTCTTCAAAGTTCTCTTTCTTTTTAGTTTTAGTCCAAAGCCAATCTTGTTTTGATTTCTTTTCCGACTTTTTCACCATGAACATATCCACCAATTCTTTCATTTGTTTTTCTTTTGATTCTTTATTCTTTTAAACAAAGAAGAATTCTCGTTTTATAACTTCACTACCTATCGTAAAGCTTCCATCGCGAGCTCTCCCTGAGAATCGACTCGGTATAACCCTATGCTATAGTGGAGATAGGAAAGGGTAAATCAATCTTTAAATACATTTGTGGAGTGAACTAAGCACTTAAGGTTGTTTCTAACCTTCATCTCTTTGTTAAATATTTGTGCTAATACTCTACACAACTCTTTCCCAATCAAATTTTTGGCGCCGTTGCCGGGGAGAGCAACGGATTTTCTTTAAAGTGAGAAACTAAACGAACTTTCTTCTCTGTTGCAGGTTACAGGAGAAGAAACAGGAAAATTTTGCTTGCAGTGACATATAAGTGGACCTGGGCCTCTGCTCTCGAAAGCAGAGACCAGGATCCCTCAGTTTTGCCGCGGAATCCAGGTTTTTGCCGCAGATTTGCGGCAATTCTGAGTGAACTACTTACAATTTTTCTGCAGGGCTCTGATTCTGCAAAACACAGCTGCTGATATAATTGAAATCCTGTATTTTTCACCTATTACTTGCTAATTTAATCAACAGTAAAAAGTTGGTTGAAATTGTTAAAAATTGTTTAGACATTTGCATTCTACGCACGTGTCTTTCAATTCTTTACTTTTACTGTTGAAGAGTGCTGGAGACAAGGTACGTTTCGCATTGCATATAGACTAGGAATCATCTCTTGCTTGATTTTCATGCTTTGAGTGAATCTTAGTGATATTTCTTGTACACTTGCACAATTCATTTTTAAGGGCATAACCCGTAAATAAGATAAGGTGGGGGAGTTCATTACCCTTTCCTTAGCCCGAAAATCATTTTCCCAAGCACTCACTAACCAAGCCTAATTTAATAAAAAAAGTAGACGTTGGCCCTAGGGACATCTCGGACTCATTTAGGAGATTATCCTAAGGGGGAAAAGTGTTGGAATTTAACTCTTGCAAAATCAGTGTCTAGGAAAGGGGTTGAGGGCCGAAAGCCCGAAGGTTGCTGGTTACTTAATTAAGGAACGTCTCCGGACGGAAAACCTCCCACCAACCTTACCCTTCCCTGGCTGATTAGCTTGTGGTTAGAATCTGCACTAAACCTCCCGTGGACAGTCTATCAGTTAGGAGTCATCTAGGTTCTAAGTCTACCCTAACTTAGGTTAGAATTTTTTTCTTTTGTTTGATTGTATGTTTGTTTGTTTTTGTTTGTGATTGTGTGATATGGCATTCAACAATTCTTTCAATAATAATCCATATTTCACACCGACTCCATATTCGGATAATTCCAACCGGTGTTTTACAATATGCATCAACCAAATACACCGGGTTGGCCTTATCCGAATCAATATGACCCATACCCCCCATCTAACAATTATAATGTCCAAAATAATTTCAACTCTTCAAGTCATTGGGGATTCCAGTCCCCGAGTTTAATTATCAACCTCCTTGTCCACCATATTCATCTTGTCCACAATATTCATTTCCCGATTCCGCTTCATATACTCCTTTTTCTGAACCATTTGAAGAAAAATCTGAGTTACTAAGGAGTTTAGAAGCCAATTTACAGAGAGCTGAGCAGACACTTCCAGAACCATTTTCCTCTCCAATTCCACAGTATTTTCAAGAGTCTTACTCACTTCCACCTTTCCTAATGAACAACCATTTGTCATGGAAAAGAGTAAAGATTTCTTGTGTGAGTCCACTCTTCCATCACCACACATTTGACTCACAATTTCATCACCAATTCCAAAACAACACTTCATCT
The DNA here is from genome assembly GCA_038442645.1 of Agave tequilana. Lineage (NCBI taxonomy): Eukaryota > Viridiplantae > Streptophyta > Magnoliopsida > Asparagales > Asparagaceae > Agave > Agave tequilana. The sequence continues at coordinate 8,956 of JAVJIF010014527.1, read as the reverse complement.
TTTCAACAAAATGATGAACCAATGATGTAATACCCCGTTCCGGAATACGTACTTAGTTGCGTATTCAGATTTTCGGTCGTATTTTTTCGATTTGTTTCCTGTATTTATACTGTATTATGAATTCCTTATATGACTGTTTTGTCTTGGATTTGGATTCGTGGATTCGGAGTCAGCCCTAGTCTGAACGAAGGCCGATCCTAGAGTATTACTCGATTTAGACATTCTGATAATTAGAATTGACCGATTTTAGTTTTAAATATCATTTCCCAATATTATATATTTTCTATGATTTTCTAGATTTTTCTGGAATTAAAATGAAAGTCTTCAAAACCGGTGTCGGCCAGTGCCGCTGACCGATTCCTGGATTTTTAATTCTCAAACAGTTTGGAATTTCATGATGGTCCTTTAGGCTTTATTCCTTAGAATCATATTTTCTACCTACATTCTTTTTCTGAGGATTTTATGATTTTATGAAAATTCCATCGGAGTCGGTAGGTAACTGATTCCGGGATTTTTAGTTTTAAAACTATAAAGTATTTCTTAAAACGGATTTCACTATGACACTTAGTATTATATTCTTGATTTTTGCTAATTATTTCGGGTCGTTCCGAGATACTTGAATTTCGGACGATTCCGTATTTCCCCGAAAGATTTCCGCATCTGCAACTGAATCCCGGGAATCCGCCACTTTCATTATTTTCAAATTCTCTTCCAAGAAAATATCTCCTCATATGAATTTCTTTTTCTTTTTCTTTTCCTTTATTTCTTTCCTTCCTCCACAAGCCAAAGCCTTTTCCAATATTCCAAAATTCCAATCTTTTACAACTTCCACTCACTTCCACACACTTCCACAAATATCTCTTTCTCTCTCTCTTCCATGGTGATTGGTCTCTAATATTGCATATTTAATATCATATTTCCATACTTATTTTAGAATAAAAGCCTGCATTGTCCTAATTAATTGCTTAATTTATTTGCAGGCCCATTCTTTAAGGAGATGAATAAAAATGAGCCCAAAGCCCACAAAAATTCTGAATTAATCAGAGTTAATTCACACTCAGTAAATCAGGGAAAAATCAAGAGGTTGAAAACTGGTTGAGAAGAATCCTCTCAGAATCGATCGGTTGAAGCAAAGATCAAGCAAGTTTGATTCAGATTCTGACTGGATACATTTTAGTATTCGAATCATAACTTTTGCTACAGAATCTCAATTCTGATGATTCAAGATGATCCAGAAAGCAGACTGACAGAGCTATAACTCTTATGTTGATCATTATTTCTAATTCTGTCAGTTGTTAAGTTATATTCAGCAATAAACAAGCCAACAAACAGCAGATCAGAACTGAATATCCACCTCTACCCCTCCATTTCTCCTATAAATACCTGCACTCAAAGGCAAAGAGGAGGCGAATGCAGATTAGGATTTAGCCTAGTTTTTCATTTCTTAGTTTAGGTTTTTATTTTTCTTTTTCATGTAATTTAGTTTTCATATATGTAATTCTGAGGAGATCAACTTTCATCGAAGAACAAGACTGAAGCTGGAGCTAAAAGTGACAATTGGTGTAAGGTTTTATTTCTTTTCTTCGATTGTTATGAAATCAAATCAATGCTATTTCCTTGTATGTTCTTTTAGTTCTCTTCTTCTTTTCCATTTTACCTTTCTTTTTGGTACAACTGTCTTCCAAGTGAGTCTAAAAGCGTCGAAAGAGCCTTGCCTTTGCGAGTGCCACCGATAGCTCATGACGATGGAATTGTGAGTATCTCCGTATCATTTCATGCTTGCGTATCTTGATGATGTAATGTGAAGAGACCAACACACGACTCTTATGGGCTATGCGCTGAATGCCTCCATTCAAGGTAAAATCGTTGCTAAGAACTCAAGGTAAGCTTTTGGTGAAAAGAAGGTAAATATTTGTTTTCTTTCTTTTTCATTTCTGTAAATTAAATCACTACATCTTCCAACTTTATCTTCTTTCCTTCCACTTCATTGTACATAGTCGCTTTTATTGTTTTCTGATTTTCCACCTTCTTCAATCTTTCACTTTCTTCTTAACTTTAACCATTAACTTTCTTTTTCATTTTTATAACTATAAAACAGAGAAGAACTTTCGCTTATTTTCTTAACGATTTCAATAAAGAACCATAAAGCTTCCATCGCATACCCTCCTTGTGGATCACGACCCGCATTAGCCACTTGCTATAGCGGAAGTATTGAGCACTTGCACGTTTTATTATAAGATCTAAAAAACCGTATTTTTTTGGCAGGTTTAGCCTCAATCAAATTTTGGCGCCGTTGCCGGGGAGGGTAAAACGATTTTATTGAAATCTGAAATTTTTTTTGAATCTTTTCTAGAACTAAACGAATTTTCTTCTCTGTTGCAGGTTACAGGGCAAGCAAAGTAGGAAAATAAGTTTGCAGTGACATACAAGTGGTATTGGGCCTCTGCTCTAGAAAGCAGAGACCCATTGCCCTCTGCATTGCCGTGTTTCCACGGCAAAAGCCGCGGATCCGCGGCAATAAAGAGTTGACTACTAACAGGTTTTTGCGGGCTTCTAGCTTTACAAATTCTAGTTTGCTGCAATTATTTATTTCTTATATGCCATCACAAAAACTGCTAATAATCAACAGTAAAAGTTTGTTGCAAAAGTTAAAAATTGACTAGACGTTTGCATTTTAGGCACGCGTATTTTCAATTCATTTACTTTTACTGTTGAAGAGTGCTGGAGCAAGGTATGTATGCATAGCATATAGTTTAGAAAACATTCTTGGGTGATTTTGCTTTTGAATGCTTACTTTCCTATATCTTGCACACTTACACATTCAATTTTAAGGGCATACCCGTAAATAAGATAAGGTGGGGATTTTATCACCCTTTCCTTAGCCCGCAAATCATTTTCCCAAGCACTCACTAACAAAGCTAATTTAATAAAAGTAGACGTTGCCCTAGGGACATCTCAGACTCATTTAGGAGATTATCCTAAGGGGGAAAAATGTTGGAATCTAACTCCTGCAAAATCAGTGTCTAGGAAAGGGATTGAGGGCCGAAAGCCCGAAGGTTGGTGGTTATTTAATTAAGGAACGTCTTTGACGGAAAACCTCCCACCAACCTTGCCCTGACCTGGCTGATTAGCTTGTGGTTAAAGTCTACATTAGACCTCCCGTGGACAGTCTAACCAGTTAGGAGTCGTCTAGGTCCTAAGTCTACCCTAACTTAGGCTAGAATTTTTTCTTTTTGTTTTTTTATTTGTTTGTTTTTCTTTGTTTATATTCTATTGTGTGATATGGACTATAATAATAATTTTTTCAACTATAATAATAATCCATATTACACATCAAACTCTTTTTCGGATATTACCACCCGTCATATCATGACTTAACCAGCCTAGTGTGCCGGATTGGTCTTATCCGAATCAATATGACCCATACCCCCCATCTAATAACTATAATTTCCATAATGATTTCAACTCTTCACCGAGTCAGTGGGGATTCACCTCCCCGAACATAATTTCCAATCACCTTGCCCTCCTTCTCCACCCAGTCCACATTATGTTCAAGATTCATACTCAGTTCCACCCGTCCAAATAGGAAAACTATCAATTATGGAATGGAGTATGCGTGAGTCCAAACACAAATCTCAAAATCTAATGGACTCACAATTTCAATAACACTTCCAAGACAACTCTTCATCTTTTCATCAAAACAATGAACCCATCAATTATGAAAAGATGCTAGAAGCCATGACTCATGCTCAAAATGCTAGAAATCGTGACATAGATATGATGGTCGAATCTCTACATTCCCACCGTCCTGATGTCACTTACCATTCTATTAGAGCCAAAGAGTCATGTTGTTTTGGAAATCAAGATTCTATTTCAGAACAACCATTTGAACTTACCCAAACTCAAAATTTTGAAAAAGATATTGATAGTTTGGCTAGTTTTCCTTTCCCTGAAATAGAACTTGAAAATGATTATGATCCTGAACCCCAACTTAGTGAGTCAATTCCATTTCCTGATTCGATTATGACTCCGATATCTTCACCTGATTTCGATCTTTCCCCGAGTCAACATTGGATCCTGTACCAATCCATAATGAAATTGAATCACCCATCTGTGAGGATCTATTGAACTTGACCAATTATACACTCTTGAAGATCCTATTGACAAATTGGCAAGTTCTCAATTTTTTGATATTGAAGTCAATGAGATATGTGACCTAGATTCTCATATCTGTGATCCAGTTCAACTTTCTGAATCAATCTTGACTCCTGTTGTGTTACCAAACTTGAGTAATGTTTTAGAGTCAGTTTGATTCCTCCCACTCATTCATGAACTGGAATCACCCACATTAAGTCACATTCCATTATTAGAAAATACATGTGGACTGGAGTTTCAATTTCTTGACTTGGACCCAATTTCTGAACCTATTTCGACTCCTGAACCTTTACTTGACTTAAGTCACCTTCCTGAGTCGGTATTAGTTCCTGTCCTTCCTGAGTCCAAGTCAACTGTTCTATCATTTCATACTCCATTCTGGGACGAGGTGGTTGACAAATTTGACTCCGAAATCATTATGGAATTTGGAAATTAGATGGGGTTAATTTATAATAAAAATTCTTAATGGATTTATCTTTTTAGTGGGTCATATTAAAGATAGTGCTGGTGGGTTCCTTCGAGACCCAAGAAAAGTGGATTGGGCCATGTTTCGTGGACCAATCAGACCACCACCGGAACCACCACCTTAAGGTAATATTTTCCTTCCCTTTCGTCTTTTTCATGCATCTATGCATTAATTCATACATTGTGGACAATGCATGAGATAGGTGTGGGGGAGGGTCTAACATAACTTTTCTTTTTCTTTAAAAAAAAAATTAACATTTTTCTTTACTTTTAAAAACTTTTTGAAAAATAGAAACAATATTTGACTTATTTTTGTAAGAAATTAAGTTAATTTTAAGGAATAGGAAAATCCAAATTATGATTTCTTATACTTGGTCAAAATAAGATTATTTGTTTGATTTTTAGAGTTAGGAAGATAATTTGTCAAAGTAATTTGGTCTTGATCTTTACCTTGATGAAATATGCACACTTCATACACTTACACACTTAGGGTTCAAAAACAAAGATTCTTATGCCTTATAAAAAAAAAAAAAATAAACTAATCTAATTATTGATTAGCTAGGTGCTTTGGCCTAAGCAAGCCTTAGTATTTATGCGAAGATAATTAGATAAGTTCGAAAAAAAAATATGATGAATAAATCTAATTATTGATTAGCTAGGTGCTTTGGCCTAAGCAAGCCTTAGTATTTATGCGAAAGATGATTAGATCCTCTGATTAAGCTGGGTATTTGTGCCTAATAAAGCATAAGTATTCACGCCTAAAAGAGGTTCATATAATAAAATCCTTAGTTTTGTGGCCTTGTCTGCTCGAGTCCTTAAGTCTTAGGGGTGTCTTCTCACCCGGTGCCCTAAGACCGTCTGTTTGGGAGTCATCGATTAAAGGCTCGTTACATGGGCAGATTAGAAAGCCTAAACTAAGGAATAAACCACCAAAAATAAAAATATATTATATAAATAATAAGGCATAAGAGTTGGCGTTAATGAACCCTTAGTCAAAATTTTCACAGTCACAATGTGCATATGACTTAGGGTAAAGTAATAGACTAGATGAGAAGTACAATTTGACTCCTTACTCTACTTGATAACAAATTTTTGAATAGAGACTAAGTTTAGGAATGAAATTTTTAGTTTTCCTATAACTTATAGATTGCTAGATCTTACAATTATATGTCAAATATTTTTTCTCTTTCAAAATGCTTTTCGAAAATTCTAACTCTTTATTTCCTTTTCTTTATGGATTTTGGTGGTGCAATCCGCTGAAAACCCTCACGAGACAAAACTCGTCCTCTAAGGGAAACCTAGAGGTTTAACGGCTTGTTGCACATGCTAAGTGCAATCGCGTGACCTGCGAAAGTGGTCTAATAATCCTTAGTATAGTTTAGTTGTTTTGCTCGAGGACGAGCAAAAGATAGGTATGGGGTGTGATGGTCTCTAATATTGCATATTTAATATCATATTTTCATACTTATTTTAGAATAAAAGCCTGCATTGTCCTAATTAATTGCTTAATTTATTTGCAGGCCCATTCTTTAAGGAGATGAAGAAAAATGAGCCCAAAGCCCACAAAAATTCTGAATTAAATCAGAGTTAATTCACACTCAGTAAATCAGGGAAAAATCAAGAGGTTGAAAACTGGTTGAGAAGAATCCTCTCAGATCGATCGGTTGAAGCAAAGATCAAGCAAGTTTGATTCAGATTCTGACTGGATACATTTTAGTATTCGAATCATAACTTTTGCTACAGAATCTCAATTCTGATGATTCAAGATGATCCAGAAAGCAGACTGACAGAGCTATAACTCTTATTTGATCATTATTTCTAATTATGTCAGTTTGTTAAGTTATATTCAGCAATAAACAAGCCAACAAACAGCAGATCAGAACTGAATATCCACCTCTACCCCCTCCATTTCTCCTATAAATACCTGCACTCAAAGGCAAAAGAGGAGGCGAATGCAGATTAGGATTTAGCCTAGTTTTCATTTCTTAGTTTAGGTTTTTGTTTTTCTTTTTCATGTAATTTAGTTTTCATATATGTAATTCTGAGGAGATCAACTTTCATCGAAGAACAAGACTGAAGCTGGAGCTAAAAGTGACAATTGGTGTAAGGTTTTATTTCTTTTCTTCGATTGTTATGAAATCAAATCAATGCTATTTCCTGTATGTTCTTTTTAGTTCTCTTCTTCTTTTCCATTTTACCTTTCTTTTTGGTACAACTGTCTTCCAAGTGAGTCTAAAAGCGTCGAAAGAGCCTTGCCTTTGCGAGTGCCACCGATAGCTCATGACGATGGAATTGTGAGTCTCTCCGTATCATTTCATGCTTGCGTATCTTGATGATGTAATGTGGAAGAGACCAACACTCGACTCTTATGGGCTATGCGCTGAATGCCTCCACTTCAAGGTAAATCGTTGCTAAGAACTCAAGGTAAGCTTTTGGTGAAAAGAAGGTAAATATTTGTTTTCTTTTCTTTTTCATTTCTGTAAATTAAAATCACTACATCTTCCAACTTTATCTTCTTTCCACTTCATTGTACATAGTCGCGCTTTATTGTTTTCTGATTTTCCACCTTCTTCAATCTTTCACTTTCTTCTTAACTTTAACCATTAACTTTCTTTTTCATTTTTATAACTATAAAACAGAGAAGAACTTTCGCTTATTTTCTTAACGATTTCAATAAAGAACCATAAAGCTTCCATCGCATACCCTCCTTGTGGATCACGACCGCATTAGCCACTTGCTATAGCGGAAGTATTGAGCACTTGCACGTTTTTATTATAAGATCTAAAAACCGTATTTTTTTGTGCAGGTTTAGCCTCAATCACATGGCCGGCCAAGTGGCCAAGAGAAGGACACTCACCTCACCTCCCCACTTTACAAAAACCCCCTCTCTTCTTTCATAATTTACACCTCCTTCACAAAAGTCAAAACCTATATAAACTTTTCCTTTACATTCTATTTCATTTTTCTTCACTTCTCTTTTTCTTTCTTCACTTCTCAAAAGAGAAGCCTTCACCTTCACCAAAACCCTAACCTCCATCTCCCCCTTCATCTCCACCACAAACTACTCTAACCTCTTCCCTTCATCTTCCTCCTCCTTCATCTCCATGGGAAACACCACCAAGGTCATCAACTCTACCAAAACCCCAACTTCTTCTTCATCATCAACTTCCATCACTACCACCATCACTCCATCACCTTGTGCTTCTCTTAGGTAAGTGTTCTTCATCACCAAGACTTGATTTATTTCCTAGTATACCTAAGTTTACATATCATGTTCACTTGTGTCTTCAATTTATGATTTTTGGATCATCAAACACAAACCCTAGAAAATCTGTTCTGTTTGCTGTTTCCAGTCGATTAGTCGACTAGACCTAGACATTAGTCGACTAACTTATTCTGTCCTGTGAAACACAATTCTAGGAAACACAGTATTAGTCGACTTACCTTAGTTCCTAGTCGACTAGAGGCCCTTAGTCGACTACACCCTTGACCTAGTCGACTAACCTTCCTGGACCAGAAACCTAACTCTCTGTATCTCAGATTTAGTCGACTTAACATAACTGTTAGTCGACTTGTCATGTCTGTTAGTCGACTACCCATATGACCCTAGTCGACTAACTTTTCTCTGAAACCAAACCCAACTCTCTGGAACCCAGTTTTAGTCGACTATACCTTACTGTTAGTCGACTTGCCATCACTATTAGTCGACTACTCTTCCATCCTAGTCGACTAACTTTGCCTATCTGTCTTAGTTGATTCCTTTCTTGAACATGAACCTTACCCTCTAGACTTATATCATGTATGGGTATTACTTGACTTGTCATTTGACAAACATCATCTTACCTTCTCTTTTTCTCTCTCCTCTTCTCTCTACATATTTATATCAGGTTTTGTGGCGCATCCCAGATTCCGTGGATTACGGCTCTTTCGGTATTTTGGAGCTCAGGCGAGTATTCTCACTCGCTACTTTCTTGTATGCGAGTAGTCTCGCTCTTCTCTACTGAGTTTCCCGTTTCGCCGGGACGATAAGTATTTCGCTTCTTATTTCCAGATTCATTATGCTTTGCTATTGCTTATATATGGTAGCTTCATCTTGTACTTGTACCATGCTTATGATATGCTTGTTTCTTCATCATATACCATGCGTGGCCGACCCTTCGTGGTCGTTGGACTTGAGTCACTTCCATGTTATTACTTGCTATTATTTCAGACCTGTCGTTGCATGCTTCCTTTTAACACATGTATATCACCTGACCATTTAGTATGTTATCACCTGACCACCTGACATGCCCTATCTGGCAAGACCATCTTGTTATGTCATGACTTACCCAGACTT